>FXXK01000016.1:120110-241751 GCA_900184695.1 Betula pendula
CCTTGGTTGAAGAAACAGAAAGGCTAAAGGATTTTTGTGTATTGGAAAGTTTGGCATAAGAAAGATAAGAAGAAATATCATAAGGCATACCTGCTGAAAGATGGGATGACGATGGAGAGGAAGCAGCAGCTAGATGGCAATGATAATCCTGCAAATATCCTGGTTTGTGTCTTACCCGAGAAGATTTTCTAATATGGGAATTGGAAGATGTAGATGGAGGTGAAGAAGAAGTTGGGAATGAGGAATGAGAAGATGAAGGAATAGCAGGATGAAATTCAGTTGAAGGAACAGAAGAAGAAACAGCAGGACCAAAATTAGGAGGAGAATTATCCAAAGAGGAAGGAATGGCAGGAGTAGAAATATGATCAAATGAAGATGAAGGATGATCAAAAGAGGGTAAAGGAAGGACAGAATCAGAATTGGATAATGAAGTGGAAGTAGATAATTGAAAAGGAAAAGAGGTCTCATGGAAAACAACATCTCGAGACACAAAAATGGATTTGTCAAGAAGGTCATATAGTTTGTAACCTTTGACACCATGTGGATAACCAATAAAGAGGCATGGTCGAGCACGGGGATCAAACTTATGTCTATTGCGAGTGAGTGTGGAAGCATAGCATAAGCAGCCAAAAATTCTTAGATGGAGATAAGAAGGAGGAACAGAAAAAAGGACTTCATAAGGAGATTTGTTGTGAAGGAGAGGAGTAGGGATACGGTTTATTAAGTGAGTAGCTGTAAGAACACAATCACCCCAAAAATCCAAAGGGAGATGTGCTTGAAATCTAAGAGCTCGTGCTACATTTAGAAGATGTTGGTGTTTGCGTTCAACAATAGAATTTTGTTGTGGTGTCTCGACACAACTGAGTTGATGGATAACACCCTTAGAAGAATAAAAATCTGGCATGTTAAACTCACCACCATTATCAGATCGTAGACACTTAATCTTTAGATTGAATTGTGTTTGAATGAGGTTGAAGAAATTTTGAATATGAGACCGTGTCTGGGATTTATGTTGGAGAAGATGAATCCATGTGAATCTGCTATAGTCATCTACTATAGTAAGAAAATAAGAAGCACCAGATAAGGATTTAATGGAAAAGGGACCCCAAAGATCACAATGAATCAAATCAAAAGGGTTTTGAGAAATAGATTCACTAGGAGAAAAAGGCAAACGATGTTGTTTTGCAAGAGGACAAACATTGCAGCATTTATTTGATTCAAAAGAAAAATGAGGAATTACATGATTAAGTAATCTCATTCTGGAATCAGACAAGTGGCCTAGCCTATAATGCCATACATTGTCAGAAATGGATTTAACAGATAAATCCTTATGTGATGCAACAGAAACAGGGAAAGCAGTCTTACATGTTGCTGCATTAGCATGAAACAGAGTAGGAGATACAGGTAAAACAGAAACTGAACAGGATGTTTGCAGTAAATGATATAGCCCTCCTTGCTCTCTACCCAGTCCAATCGTCATCCACTTGGCTAGGTGCTGAATGAAACAGAGGTCAGCAAGGAAAATAAGACAACATGACATGGTTTTGATCAATTTACTAACCGATATGAGATTAAAAGAAAAGGAAGGAATGCAAAGCACATCGGTTAGAATGAAATTTGCAGATAGTCTAACAGTGCCAATGTGAGTAACAGATGCAAGTTGACCATTTGGCAATGTAACAGACTTAGAAACAACAGATGTAATGGTTGTGAAAAGAGAAACTGAATTAATCATATGGTCTGTGGCTCCAGTGTCAATTATCCAAGAGGAATTAATAGAAACATCAACAGGTTCCTTTTTGAACAAAGAAATAGACGATGCAAAAACAGAATGTTTTGTATCAGGTTTAGAAAACAAAAGATCAGAGGAAGGAATACCTGTCATGTGAGAAAACAGATGATCTTGATTTTGAGAAGTGGAATCAGAAGTTACTTGATTAGCAAAGCAAGGAGTTGCTGGAGCATCAGAAGGCTTGAGCAGAGCAAGGAGTTGCTGGCATTGCTCATAAGAAATAGGCAATTGAGGAGAGATACCATTGCTGTCAGAAACTTGGTTGGCCAAGTGAACAGATGGAGAAGAAGTGTTCTTGTTCTTGGTGAATTTATAACCAGGGGGAAAACCATGAAGCCTATAGCATTTTTCGACTGTATGACCAGTCAATCCACAATGAGTGCATATAGGTTTATCCTTGCGGTAATATCCTGGCTTGGCTGGACCATAACGAGTTGGAGAAGGACCTTTGGCAATCAAAGCAGTTGTGTTCGAATTGTAAGAGCCAGAGGAAGATGAAATCTCACGTTGTCGCTCCTCTTGAAGAACTAAGGAGAAAACCTTGTTAATTGGAGGCAAGGGATCAAGAAGAAGAATCTGGCCTCGAATGTGAGAAAAACTTTCATTTAGTCCCATTAGAAACTGAAAAACATACTGCTGATGATGATGATCCATGAGAGTTTTCATGGCTCCACAGGTACAACTTGGAATTGGCTGGTAATTGTCAATCTCATCCCAAAGTCCCTTGAGAGCAGTGAAATATGTACTCACTGAGCCATTCTCCTGTGAAAGAGATGAAATAGCTTTCTTCAATTGGAAGACTCGAGGTCCATTATGTTGCGAGAAACGTTCTTGAAGATCTAACCACATGTCTCGGGCTGAATCAATATAGAGAATACTAGTGGCGATCTCTTTGGAAACAGAATTGAGCAACCAAGAAAGAACCATATTGTTACACCGACTCCATGCAAGAATCATTGCATCTGAAGAATTGGAGGATGAAGGCTTGAGTAGAGTGCCATCAACAAAAGCAATCTTGTTTTTAGCAGTCAATGCCATGACCATTGATCTGCTCCACGTTTGGAAATTATCACCAACGAGGATTTGAGAAACAAGAATCGATCCAGGACTGTCGCCATGATGAAGAAAAAGTGGATTCGAAGAATCAAGATCATTCTGGTGTGAAGAGGAAGATATGTTTGCGGAAGGAATTGAAAACGCCATGGAAGAAGATGTGAGAGCTCAAAAAAAAAATGCTTAAAAATTCTCTGATACCATGATGAGAAAAGAAGAATTGCAGAGAGAAAATTGAACTATTCTCATTAAGGATTTATGAACTACCAGTTTCTACATATATACAAAGGAAATAAGCACATGGCATAAACAGTTGCCAAGTCGGTGCTATTATCAAGTTACAGCTAATTTACAGCTAATCAAAACAAGAATAACTAACTACAGCTGTCCATCAAGCTAACTAACTAAATTACTCTGCATGTGGTGCTGAATGCTAAGCTGCTACTGCATGTGTATCATCTTGCTGCATGTGTGTCTGCCTTGGCTGAACATGTAGATTTAATAATAAGTGGTGTACTTTAATAAGCTCATAGCTTAGAAACCAGAATAATCAGTGTTGTTCAAAGGCAATTCCACATTTTGTGGATATTAATTATTCCAAACAATTCCAGATATTAAAATCAACCACCCTCATAAACGAGACAGATCTTATTAGCAATTTTCAGGCTGTGTTGCAAATTAAGAATGTTATAGTCTCCATTAAGCTGGTTTTATTTGGTCTTAGGTTGTTGGGGTCATAATGTTATAAATCAAACATTAACCGAAACAATGAATTAAGAAGAGAAGGAGAAGGAGAAGGAGGCAGGACACTGACCTCGTACAAGATTCAGCAAGAGGACACCCAAGTTGCGATTACTTGAGAGAAGATTGAGCAACATCTCGATGAAAGATCCAACAGCTGCAAGCGGCGTGGCCACAAAAAGCAGGAACTTTTGGGCCAAAATAGAGACAAATATGAGCCACCTACGCCGAAAGTTTTCCTCCTTGCCCTCGGAGCTGTCTACAAAGTCTCTTTTCTCTATGTCACTCGAAAATAAGATGTGAATAAGATCGAAGAAACGCACTTCCTCTGGTTTCAACAGAAAATGGCTGCTAGAGAAGCCCTTGTCGCAACCCACTGAAGCCATGGCCGGAATACTAGTTACAGAACCAAGCTTATTTGCTGCCTTAATTCTACTTTGTTGAGGTGCCCTTCACTATGCTTTACACTATTTATAGTCTATAGATAGAGATGGCAGGCGTACGGTAGGTTCATCTTTTTTCTTTTTCTTTTTTTAAGTAGGTTCGTCGAACCAGAGGGGTTAGTTGCAAGGGATTAAAATTATTGCTGATCAGCAATTAATGATGGCTAATATTAATTTTTTTTAAATAAATAAAAAAATAAAAAGAACTCCATGACTAAAGATGGTTCAGTCCTTTTCTGTTGAGTAGTAGTAGGGCCAGTCCTTTTCTGTTGAGCAGTAATAGGGCTAGTCCAGATAACTTTCTAATTATTTTTGATAAAAAGTAATTTATATAATCTAATTTTTTCTTTTGATATAATCTAAACTTTACTTTTTCATTATATGATCTGGCAGGGGATTAGTACCAATGGAAGTCCCATCTAATTTTGACAACACGCTCACACAAGTAGGGTTAGGGAATAAGTGTTACTGGAATAGCAGGGCTATAACCTCGCTGGGCCCAATAACTTGGCGGCCCAGGCGTAACCTCAGGGCCATCAAGAAGGCCCCAAACTCAGGCCCGCCAATAAGCATACCCATATAGGGAAATCCAGCTTAAGGCACACAACACCAAAGGAAAACCCATATAAGGCAACAAATTTCCGTGTTAATGACGCAATAAGTCTACATTTCTAAGTGAGGAAAGGCCAAGACCAAGAACATCGCCTGAGAAAAAATAATTCACTAAGCCCCCATATAAGGAAAATATGATTATCTCCATTTTATTTAAAATTAAGAATATCAAATTAGGAGTAAAATTATTTAAAACTGAAATTTTTTTTATTTGAAATAATAATTTTATCATTAAATTTATACTAATTTAATATTTCTTTTTTCAAATAAAATAGAGAGAACATTGACCTCCCATAAAAAAGCTCCCAACTAATCAAAGGTCCAATCAACGAAATAAATCACTTGTTGATCAGACTTGTCTTACCCAAGCGTCCAGAGACTCCAAACAAACCAATAAGGTCAAAAGGAAGAACTGTCACATCTATGTTATAATGTATATCTCTCTCTTTCATTCTATAAATCAACCTAAACCAATATTTTTTTACTAATTTACGCATAAGAGATTGTGCCACCGATACCAACGTCATGCTACTCTAATCTTTGATTTTCTTACAAAATTCATGTGTCAAAAGCTAGGCGTGCGTGGTCACTGGTCATTATATTAACATAATTTAATATTTATTTTTTTTATTAAAATAAAAATATTAACAAATAACTCAAACATAAAATATTCATAAAAAAAATTATATTATATTTTTATATTATATTATAACACTTTCTCGAATCAAAAACAAAAAATACACTCAAAACACGTTAAGAACATTAACAAAAGTCCTTTTGACTTCTAGCTTCTCTTTTTTCAAAAAAAAAAGAAAAAAAGTACAAAGGAACCCAATACAAAAGTGCAAGAATAAACTTAATACAGAACGGAGTGGAAGCTAACCCGTTATATTAAGAAGCAGGATCTAACCCATTACATATGAGAGAATAAGAAAATTTAATGGGAATGCAAATAGAGTAAACTCTAGTCACGGTCTAATACGCCACATGATGGAGATAATATTAATAAAGTTTGAGATAACATCTGCAATATTCCAATCTTGAATAATAATAAAATGTTGAAGTGCCAGTATAACAATAAGATGCTTCCCGATTCTTCTGAATTAAAAAAGAAAAGAAAAAAAATTAGGTTTGGCCTGCAGCTACAATAAGTCAGCAACTTTCACGTGCTAATTTTAACTAATTTAAATCATTTTTGTTTTTGTATAAGTAAGTTAAAAGCAAGTAAGCATTATAACTTATTTAATCATGGACTTCATTTAAAACTATCCTTGATCATTGCTTCTTTAACAATCAATAATCAGTTCTCATGTGTATCAAGTTTCTTCTGTTTTCTTATTGACCAGATGCTAAACGTGTGACACGATTGTTTATTTGTTTTTTTTTTTTAAGCTAAATTAGTCCCTATAATTTAAGGTTTTGACAAATAATTTGTTGAAAGTTTAAAAAGGGACTAGACACTTACTACACTAAGTTTTTTTTTTTTTTTAAAAAAAAAAGTCCATACAATTAGGTAAGTTAATAAAATCTGTTAATATGTCACAACAGCTAGTACCAATCATTAAACATAAATAATAATTAATAAAGTATTACAAATAATAAAAATTAAACATAAAAAATATATTTTCTTTTTTTAAAAAACACAAATAAAAATAATCGAGCCACCCCTAATAATCATTTGATCTCATTTTTAAATTTCATTTTCTTTTGTTCTGGTGACCTTATACCTAATCTCCGCTTTTAATCATTTTTTCTATTCACCTTCTCTAAACTAAAATTACCATTTAGGTTCATTAAAATATTCTTAAATTTTCAATTAGCCACGCGTTTGGGCCGGCTTTTACATGGTCAAAATATCTTATCAACACCTTTTGATCTCATTTTTCAGATTATCAATTTAGGCAGGCATCAAACGATTTCTATATGCCCTTTGCAATGCTATTAATTTGCTTGTATATGATTACAAACTCAAACTTGTTTTGAGTTCTCATTTAACTCGTTTTGATAAAAACCAAACTCGATCATTCTTCTCGATAGAAACCAAATTAAATATATATGAGAAAATATAACTTAACCCCTGAATTACTAAGTAAATTTATAATATTCCCTCAAATTCTAAAACAATATAATGTGGGGTCCAGCCCTTTCAATTATTCTTTAAATATTATGTTAACTTAGATGACTAACATGTAAAATGTTGGTAATTTCATAAAAATTTTTAAAAATATAGCTATACCCTTAGATAAATAATAATAATAATAATAAAATATATATAAAAACAAGATGACCCACGACCATATTATAGATCTAGTAACCCTTGGTCTAGCCGCGGGGTCACACCATACCCATGACATGGCATTTGGGTCATTTTTTTCACTTTTTTTTTTTATATGAAAATTTAAACGTTATGGCCCTTTGTCTTTTTTACTTCATCTGTTAAAATTTAACCAAAAATTATAATAGAGATGGTAATTGAAAGTAGCTGATAGATTAAAACCTTGTATTACAATTTTATAAAGTTTGTGAAACATTATAAATAGCTTGGTAGTTCAAGAGTTAAATGTAGTTTTTCTCTAAATACGTTGATAAACCTAAATTCTTACCTTATCTTACATAATAATCCTTTCCAAGATAAACTAATTTCTTTTATTTTTTGACAGTAAGAAACTAAATTCATTGATCTTAAATTCTTCTTCGACAATATATTACTCCAACCGTGCTTTATCGGAAGATAACCTAATTTGTCTAGACTGTTAATTAATTTTCATACTCACAACTTTCCTTTTTCTTTTTCTTTTTTTCTTTTTTTTTTTCTATTTTGGGTAGAACCTTCCTTTCATTTTTCTTTGGGCATGACAATATTGGTATAATTTCCAAAAAGTAGGGACATTCGCTCACAAGTGATATGTTGGCTTGTCGTTTGATTAATTAATCATGACAAAAAGTTGATTGACACATGGGCAATAGGTCTGGTTCCTGTCTGTCATAAAGAATAAAAGCCATCTAGACAAGACCACAAAAAAAAAAAAATAGTGAGGGATTAGGAGAAATAGTAAATGTCAAAGATTATTTTGGAGATTTATAGTGAAAAAAGAAAAAATAAGAGAAAATGAGAGTGGATGTAGTATTAGTCAAATATGTCATTTGAGTACATCAAAAATCGACATTCACGACAAATACATATAAGATTAAAATATGCATAAAAATTTTAATTATTAAATTGAGATACTCGATAATTTATGAGTAAAACTAAAATTAAATATATAATTCAAGACCAAAAAGGTATCCTCCTTAGTTCGATTGAACAAATTAGTGGAAGATCTCCGCCGCAATCATCTCACATAAACTGGAATATCCTCATTTTAGTGTCAAACATTCTTTTTTATTTTTATTTTGTTGTGGTTTAGTGTCAAACATTCTTTGTTGTCTACCCTTCAAAGCCGGTCAGCTTTTAAGATTAATATGAGCTCTAACTTTGCAATCATAATTTAGAGAAATGTTAGAGCATTTATTAGTGTTCTTCTTCCATTCTTTTATTTTTTAAAATTACTATTGAATCTGTGGTCTTTATGTGATAACTCACACGGGGACCATAAATCTAATGGTGATTTTGAAAAATGACTCACATGGGGACCACAAATTTAATGATAATTTTTAAAAATAAAAGAATGAGAGAATGAAATGTAACATTTCTCCATAATTTAACTAAATGAGCGCTTGAACCAAATTTTCGAGTAGCATTATACCTTTTATATATATATATATATATTGAATCTTTCTTTAAAGAAAATTATTAGGTTTCTTTTCGTCATTGGGTCACCAGCTCTGGCCAGAAATATGGACAGAAAATTGGCAATAGAGAGCTTCCTGGCCTTGAAATTGCGTCGACACCACAGTCAAAGCTCAAAAGCCTTTGTGGGATGGGCCCTCAATACAAAGGTATTCAGTGGGCTGCCGCTGCTCCACTATGGACTCAAGCTCAAGCCTCATTAACGAAGAGAGAACCTTTTGTTTTCGATTGGGCATTAAAGATAAAGTTGTTAACGTTGGGTTTGCCGTTCTTAGCGTGGGTTGGGCCGCCCTTTGAGATTTGGACCATAAATATGGGTCAAACCCTCCATGGTCATGGGCTTCCTTAAATCATTATATGCTGGACCATGGGCCGAAGAGAAGAAAACGCCGACAGGGTGGGTGACATGGGAAAAAAACAAAAAACGAAAAACAAAGGGAGGGTGGGAGATGAGATTGGGGCAATTTTTGTCCGAGATAGTGTAACATCCTATACGTCTCCCTTGGCATAAGGGACATGGTGAAGAATTTTGGTTCAAGATCTGCGACGTCCTCCACCTGCCCCCTTAAATTGGGCATTTCTGCCAAAATCTAATCCAACCAACCATTTCATTGTCTTTATTCATACGTATTAATATACAAATGAATCTGATGAAACTTCCAATTTCAACTCATATATATGACCTTATCTTCATTTATTATTATTTATAGTCCCTCCCACCCCCCAGCTAACTTTTATGCATCTCCACCACCGGCCAAGTCTAATGCATGCATACCCTCCTAACTTTGTTCGTCCCATGGAAGATGAAATAAAAATAAATTTCTTATTTGTTATTGTCAAACTGTATATATATGTTGTTACATATATGGTGAATATATTATCACGTCATTTAATGCTGTTAAATGTAATAAAATAAAATCAGAATTTATTAGATTGACACGAAAATGAAATAATAATTTTTTAAGATAGAATATTGGTGTGCTTGAGAGGATCGAGAGGATACAATGAACTTGTGGGATTGTGAGAAGGGGTCGCCCCAAATAGCTAGCCCATGCATGTGTTAAATTCATGAAGAAAAGGGGGTGTCCCCACACAAATAATCAAAGCCTCAATGGGTATGTTTGGACATTAGGGGGATATCTCACATGGTCGTTTTTGCCATATATAGATGCGGTTTGACCATTATATATATATTTTTTTGTCTTTTGTTTTTATGATTGCTTTGGATTTGATTTGGATGGATGAGGAAATGGATGTTAGTCAGGCATGATCCTTGAGACACGAACACTTCTGCTATCCGACCCTGCCTCGGGAGGCAACCTAGCTACCTCACCCACTATATCTCCTTCTCCCTCCTTCTCCCATAACCCATTTGCGGGAGAAAAAAAAAAAAAACAGCTAAAAATAAGAGAAAAGGATTATGTTGTTATTATTATTATTATTTAGTTCAAAGGTCCCCCGCCCCCACGATTCCTATTTTTAGATTGACCAATTACATATCGCCGTTCTCACATATTGCCCTAACACAAAATATCTGCAATTTAATGAGATTTGAATCCCTTTGATCAGGCAAAAGAATAATCAACCAGCTACACCTACAGGCAAAACAATCAACATGCAAGGAAATTATAACTAGAACAAACTAGAACCCACCAGTTGGACCAAACATGTTGATCTTTGGTTCTGCATTTATGTCGTCAAGTGTACGTGTTTGAATATGCATGGCTGATTTGTTCCACAGCTCCAGGCTTTTGATCTGGCCGGGGCCACCTTCCTTTTTAGGGAGGTAGCTACTAGCTAAGTAGACCCTAGCCCAAGTAACCTTGACCCCTTCATGCTGAATTATCGATTTTAATTAGAAGGATGAACAAAGAGGACTAAATGTTTTGAATAACAAACAAAATAGAGTTAACCAATTGCAGTATTCCGGCTTAAGATAGATAAGGCCCTAAATGCCCAACTTTCAGTCCCGACTAGTATTTTATCTACCAATACTTTGCAATCAGCCTTCTTGAGCTTGGAGAATATAATATATATAAAAGCACCCTAAGGTATCTCCCAAGGAGAGAACCCATCGGATTGGGATTGATTTCTAACAATTTCTTATTCAAATTCTTAGCAATTTGAGCGGCACAACATTGTGAGATAATTTATATGAAATTTATCTGTCTAAATATTTGCGTGTAAATTCTCTCATAATATGCTGTTCAAAATTACTCGAGATCCTTCTTCAGATTGCATACCGTAACTAAGAATACACAAGGATATGCTCCTTGGCAGACTCTGTCACTTCACAAGAGGAGCTTGCTCTTTTTTTCTTGTTCTTGTTCTTTTTTTTTTATTTTTTTTTTATCTTTTTTTTTTTTTTTTTTCTTCGATTGGGAGTGAGGCCAGACATGTCCTTAGATCGAGAGAAGCAATCTTTTACAAAAAGTGAGAAGGTCATGACAAAACATATATAGTGATGCACTGTTTCTAATATCTATATAGTGGAAGCTAAAAAAAGCTTGCATAACCAAGACAAAGAGTTAAAGAGATGATGATTTACAAAAAAAAGAGTTAAAGAGATGATGGGTCCCTTGTCTTTGACATATCTTCTCTAGAAACAAACAATTAAGCTCTCTATTAATGCTAACGAGTAGAAATGTACATCTTAATCCAATGCACCCTAACTCTAGGAAACTTGAGAATAATGTGTGTTGGGAATAAAATCCCACCGACGGGACTCACTACTAGAACAACAACAACAACAGCAGCAGCATCAATAACAACAAAAAAAAAAAACAATCCTATAACAAGGGGAGACCACCTAGATGGTACGGGAATTTTTTGGACCTTTTTTTTTTCCTCCTCTACACAAGCTAATTCTCTTAAGAATCAAAGTCATTTTTACATTCCAAAGAGAATTACGCTAACTTAATTATTAGAGTGTCTTTGACTTCAGTTAGGAATCCTCTGACGATCTTCATATCTTACAAGTACGCCAATCTCACACCAAAAGAGCCCTCTCCCAATCCAATTGATCAATAACTATTAGGATCGTTGGTTCATATGGGAAAAATGTCTCCAAAATCGCACCAATAGTTTGGTGCTATTTGTAGGAACGATAGTTCTCATCTCTTTGAAATCACACTTAAGATTGACTAATGAGTTTCGTTCTCAATATTTGTCATCACTCATGGCATATATGGGCTCATCTATAGTGGATCTGCACAAATCTATACTCATGTGCAACGAATTTATATAAATTTGCGCATATATACCTCAAATTTGTGTCAAGCCACACCAAATCCATGATGGCCTCCCCTAGATATGCAAATGCATAATCGTCCAAAGTGGATCTGCACATATCAACGTTCCCCTCCGTCGAACGCATGAGATAAGTTATTTCTTTTCATTTTCGTTTGTTAACTCATAGCTAGGGCAATTCGGAAAATAATAAAAAGTATGAAAAAGCATGTGTGCCTTTTTAGGCACTAATGAAGGTGACATGACATTTACCTAGAACCCAAGGCTTCCTAGGCCATGTATGAAAGGTTATATAGAGTATGTGGCTCATTGAGCAAGTAGTTTTGCCTTTTTTTTCTTTTCTTTTCTTGTTTTCTCTTATTTGCATTTGAAGCTTTTGATGAATGTATTTCATCAAAGTGACCACTTTTAGAAATTCTAAGAAAGCATATCTCAGTTGAAGATATTTAGAGTACCTTATTAATTGATTAGAAGGCTAGCAAACTCTAGAAATCTATACTTTTTTTAAAAAAAAAAAATCGATAAAAAGTACAATATACTCCTTTGAGCAAAAATTGAGGTGACCCATGCTTTTGACTATTCAAAACAAAACTAGCACATTGGTTAAAAAAAAGGAAAAAAAAAAACTTGAGGAAGTATTTCATGCAATAAAAAATAAATTCTTGATTTAAGCAAAACAATTTCCTTTATTCACTCATATGATATACAAGTTTCCTTTTTGGGAAGAAAAATATTTTGAAGAAGTAGGCTACTCACTATGACCCATACACTGCACAAAGGCTAGAGAATAAGTTGTACTTCATCATTTTCATAACATTTTCTCTTTCAAAAATTAGAAATATTCGAAGAAACGCCTGAAGCTCCCCATAACTAAAAGAAACGTGGCAAGACTATCCAAGTCCTACAAATTTGGAGCCTCTCCCAAAGACAACTAAGTAGAATTCGAATTGTGACCAACTGGGTTCCGCATCTGTGTGAAGACTCACCCAAGCAAAAGAGCTCGGGGACCAAATACTAGGCGGGCTTAAAGGTGCCAAGCAACCTATCGATTTGGACCACTTGGCCAAGGATTGAAGAACTAAGTTCTTCCTTGTGCTGGATCTCCAAGCAATGAGCTCTCAACATATTATTTTTGATCACCAAACACGGACCACAACTCCTGATCGCCAAGCTCTTCCTCTCGATTGTTGAGCTTTGCTTCTTGACCGCAGAGTTGTGCCTCCCAATCATCAAGTTGTGTCTCTCCCCCGAGCTGTGTTTCTCCGATCCCTGGGTCTCTCTTCTGATATGTGTTCTCTCGATTGCAAAATTGCTATCAAGACCATGATTCTGAACACTGAGTCGCTCCAAAATAGGATTCCAATGGCCATTGAAGAAGGTCTGGTATATTACATTTGGCCAATTGGAGAGTGCTTGACACCTAGGAAAAGATTGAGAAAGTGCCTAGCCAACCGGGAGAGTGCTCGGCACCCAGCGGAGGCATATGAGCTTGGGAACCCTTACCTTCAACAGTCCTCGAGCATGCGCGCTTACGAGCCCTTGTCTAAGACTTATGCATGCAAGCTTCCAAACCCTTGCCTCCGAGACTATGGCATGGGAGCTTTCGAGCCCTTGGCTTGGACAACACTCAGCATGAGAGCTTGCTAGCCCTTACCTTGATTACATTTGGCATTTCGATAGTCTCCAGATGCCCAACAAAACTTTTGACAAGCTCTGCTTCACGCAGCTCTGGTCAACTTAATTATTTTGATATTTAGTTGATGCATAAATATTTTTCATATCTCGTAATCAAAGATATTATTTGCTTATCAACTAACCTGGACTAAAGTCTAATCAACTTTGAAATAACTAGCAGCAAAGCTACAACATGTCTTTTGTTTACTTTGAGTTTCTATAGGAAACATCTGAACATATGAAGCTCCCCTTAGTCATTAGGGCAGAATGTTGTCCCAGATACCATTAAGCTTGACCTATTAGGATCGACAAAGACCTTGACTCAGGTTCGTCCGACAAGGCACAAAGACCTTGACTTGGGTCCGCCTGACAAGGCACAAAGACCCTTGGCTCGGGTTCGCCCAACAAGGGGTAAGGCTTCGATAACCTTGTCGACAATAATATTAACAAAAATCGTGCCACATGCTCGAAGGGTAATACTTACATAACATGATGGGCACCGCCACATCCAAGTTCGCTCTACTAGGCACCCAGTGACAAACACTTTGCTCTCGGTAAGGAAAACAAATGTAACTCAGATCACAAGTACACCAAATATTCCCACCAGAGATTCATGTTGCTCGACTATTTGAGCAAATTAACCATGGGAAAGTGGGGAAAAACTCTTGGTGCTAAAATCCCACTGTGGGTCCCCTTAGATAAGGGGGACCCACTACCACAAAAAAAAAAAAAACCCTATAACAAGGGGAGACATCGTAGACGATAGGGAGATTTTTTGGACTCGTACTTTTTTTTTTCTCTCCTCTACGAAAGCTAATTCTCTTAAGAATCTAAGCCATTTTTACACTCCACAGATAACTATGCTAACGTAAGCATCAGAGTATTTTTGGCTCTGGCTGTGGATCTTTTGACGATCTCCTTATTTTGTAGGTACGCCTATCTCGCACCAGGGTAGCCCCCTTCCAATCCAACCGTTCAATAATTGTAGCGATCCATATGGGAAAAATGTCCCCAAAATTGCACCAACAATGTGCATATATATGTCTCATATGCGTGTTAGCTAGTCGATATATATTGTATACTCATTCCTCACTCTAAATAAAACTTTCCAAATCCACATGTAGCTTACTATTAGGAATAGTACTATAGTTCATAGAAATAGGCTACTTTTTATTATTTTTCATTTCTGATGCCAAATTTTAAGTGTTCTAAAATTTAAATAGAATAGAACACATACAACAGATTCTCTTCATATATATGTTTTCTCGCATATTACTAATTATGCTACTTAGTACAATGCCTATACAAAAAATAAGAAAAAAAAAAGTAAAAAACCAGTTCATGTGATTTTCTTGAATTGCAAATAGCTTGCTGAAATTTAAAAAGTGACTGAAAAATTCTATAGAGTAAGCCAAAAACACAAATAGGTTCCTTGACGAATTTTGTGTTAACAAATTGGAAGAAATCTATTAACGTGCCATATCAGTATCAATAATAGCCAACATGTGTCATTAAAAAAAAAAAAAACTAAAAAAATAAGGAGTGACCAAACGACCCTCAGACACCCCAAGCCAGCTAGAGGGTCTCCATGGAGGAGACCCATGGTTGGTTCTCCATTTACAATGTGTTTTTGTTGATCTTGGAGGGAGTAATTGTATTGCCCTAATTGCTGGTAGTGGAGGTGGTGATACTTTTTATACTTATGCCATGCAAGTAGACCAATCCTCGAGTTTTAAGCAAATTGAAAGGTCGATCTTGTGGTGATCATGAATGTTGTTGCCTGAAATAGGAAACAGATAACAAAAATTAATTTATCATGGTTTCGGCCATGGGTCTTTTCTTTTTCTTTTTTTTTTATAGATATGGATAAGCTTTTATCGGTATTGATTAGTTTAAATTTTTTCTAAACAACTGTAACAAATGATAGCACTGCTAAAAAAATATCGTGCAATAATTTATTTCAGTTCAATATGAAAACATCGGTCGTTAATTAAGTTATAATCCCCTTTCTTTCTTTCTTTCTTTTTTTTCTTTTTTTCTTTTTTTGTACAGTACTATAGATCTACTATTTGGTAGAACCCGATCATCATCATAATCATCTGCTCCAATCTTTCAGAAATGTAATAGATCTAGACGATCGTAAAAGCCTAACTGTCAATATGTGTAACTAACTACTTAGAAAAATAGCCATGAACAATTTGAGCCATATCATGACAAGGGTGACTGAAACATCCCCTAGCTAACCGGCCCCAATGCCATCGTCTGATAAGGACAGTGGACAGGCCACAAGTGTAAAAAGTGTGAGAAAGAAAATGACAAAGCTGCAGGGTATCACTAAGTTCTGTTCTACCTTAATTTTTATTTTCAAATAAGAGAGAGAGAGAGAGAGAGAGAGAGAGAGAGAGATGGCTGCTTATTTAAGGAAAAAAAAAATGAAGAAATCATTTACTGGGAAACAAACACATTCAGATACCACGGGAAAGCAGTTTTTCCCAATGAGAAGATGCAAGATAACGTAGACTAACGCGGTCCGCCAATGATGACGGCGACAAGTTAAAAGGAGTCGCTGAAATCTAAGCCATTCATTTGCAATATCCATTTTTGCATTAAGAAATTAAAAAGGTTAACTGATATATATCCACCCATTAATTAGAGAATTACTTTTTGATACACTAATTAAGAAAAAAGGAAGAAATTAATGAACACTATTTTCTTCACCTCGGCATTTGGATGGACCCCACCATTGGAGAGTAATTCACATCAGCAGTACTGAAACCAAGACTACTACCCATGTGAGTAGTATTAGCCCCGCCGGCTTGTTCCAGCGTTTGCACTTGTTTCTTCAAGAACTTGACGTAATGTATAGCTTCATCTAACATGGAAGCTGTATCCATCTTCGTCCCTCCCGGAACAAGTCTCTGCAGAATCCTTATCTTCTCGCTTATCCGCTCCCTCCTGTGCCTCGCAGCCACGCTCTGTGGATCCTTCGAGATCTTCACATTCCTCCGCTTAGGCGGCTTGATCGCTTCTGGGTCTATGTGAACCGGCTGCATAGCCGCCATCCGGAAAATCATCTCTCTCATTGCCGCCATTGACGAGTTCTTCTTCTCGTATGAATTTGCGAGTGATAATCTTCCTGCTGACATCACGGGGGCTTGAAGAGGCGGCGTCACGGGCTCTTGAATGGGAGTGCCCATGAAGGGCGCCATGGAGGAAGGTGGTGGATTTATGAGAGCTGGGTATGTGGGAGTGGGAGTGTTGTGGAAAGGGTCACAGAATTCAGGAAGCTTTTCCATTTGCATCATCATTGTCATCACGTCCATGTGATCCAGTGGTGATGATTTTAGCATGTCAACATCCATCGTTTCTTCTCAAATTAAATCTCACGCACAGGCACACACAGAGAAAAGAAACAGAGGTATGGGCGATCAAGGAGAGAATAAAATAGTACGTGTTGTAAGATTATCTCTGGAACCGACCATCAATCTAGCAGGCTGATCAGTACTGTAAGCGGAAGGGCTTTATATAGCAAGTTGTGACTAATATTTTATTCTTGAATTAATTTATTATCTTCAATTGAGACCGCCCATCATTGTGGGGCTACCTCTAAGTCTTGATCTAAAGGTCAAACCTTCATGGATATCATGATATCATATCCACGGTAGATTTTGAATTGGGCCCACAAATTAAAGGGTTCAGATTCGTTAAGTAATGGTTGAAAAAAGATACATGAACCGCTTCCTTTTGACTGAAAGTTTACGATTGCTTTTGCGTTAAAAAATTTATTAGTTTGTGATAAGAAGACCTTGCAACCCCACAGTCACATGAGATTTTGTCAGAAGAAGCTCCCAAAAAAACTTAAAATTAGCAGCCGATGCTACTTGTATATGAGGACGCTGGTGGTGCCTGCCGGCGGTGGGATATTCCGGTGTGTCAGTTGCTTAATGTGATGGTGAAGTGGGTTGGCACGCTTCTCGAGATGGGTTAGAAGCTGGCGGTGATGTTGACCCCCCCTGCTAAAAATCTCTGACTTCCGTTTATTTTGGCTGTGGTAATTTCCTTGCTAACTATTGGAAAACAAACTTCAGTGAATTGCAGCTTTTCAATCTTCATGAAAATGTATCACGACTGTATGAAAATGTTTTTTAAGTAAAGCTGATCAATGCGAGGATCGAAAAATAAAGAAGCCAGTTGAATTTGCCAATTGACATCATCTTAAAACAAACAACTTAAGATAATCATTCATAATTAGATTATGGATTTATGTCAAAGTGACACAAATGAAATCAGCTTTTTTTAGTGCATATCTTTGTAAAGGTTCTATATAATAAAAGAGAATCCAGAAAAGAGAGAGATTTGCAATTTCTGTTGATAAGGGTACTTTTCACTTTTTATTAAATAAGCATGTAGTACTAGATCTCCCTTAGAACGTAAATAGGAATTTAATTAATTTTCAAATTTTAGAAAGATGGTAATTAATACCCAATACTATTAGACTTTTTGTCTTTCTGAATAAGAAATTATTATACATGCAACTTGAAGCATTCTTCCAATTGGACTGCAAGATCGGACATAATATAATTGAATCTTTTCACCATATAAAACCAGTTATATATATATAAAGGCAACTATATTGCAACCAAGTCAAGTACATTTTGAATTGCGCATGGAGGACTGAGCACAGAAGTTTCAAAATCCTTTTTTCCAATATCCAAATCTAGATGAACATATTATAATTTCACCCTTCTGTTAGGGGACCCATATGAAAATGAAAGAAATATTAATTTTATAAATATATAATAATGAGGAAGCATGCACGATGAAGAGATAATTACAAAAGCTCAGAAGGTGGTCCCTGCAGATTTCTCCAAGCTTCTTATATGTTTGGGCATGATATTCCTCAATCTTCATCCCAATTGATTAGTTTTACTTTTACCTCAAATGCTCAAACCAACATCAATATTACAAATCCAACCTTTCAGATTGTCAGACCTTTGCCTTTCATTCTACCATTAACTTCCCTATCGCATAGCAGGTTCTCTGGTTTGCATGCAATCATCACGGGCAAAGAACCCTTTTTTCAGCATGCAGAAATAAGCATGACATAGCCTTGATACCATATTTGTTGACAAGAAGGACTGCATGTGACCGTACATGCACAAAGTCTCAAGAATTTAAGCATCCTAAGCACTAAAACGGCAGGTGCTTCTTGAATGCTCTTTCCACGAATCTGCAGAGTCAGCTCTGCAAATTTAAAGGTTGGCGGTTGGCTCTCACCAAAAACAAACCTCAAGAAATAAATTCTTCGATCTCATAGCGTACTATGATAAATATCCAATCAACCCACCTATACAGTCAAATGGTTAGCGTGTTTTTCAACCGGACTCGTTAAAATTGGGACATGTATATGTTGTGTCATGAAACTGGAGCCGAGCCAAACCCTTTGGTCTAATAATGTAGGCAGAGCCAAGTCCTATATGCATAGGGAGTAATCTATGACAAGAAGAAAGAATCAAAAAAATGGACCAACATGGTTTGAAGTTGAGCTAATCAATCTGGAGGCATGATTGAGTCTATCCCGCTAAGGCACTAGTTGTCATGATCTTTAATAAAAAGTCACGGCGCTGATAAGCATGAAAACGCATAGCTCCATATAAGACGTAGACGTTGTCCAATCTCGTGAGAGAATCCGAGGGCAAAGTTAAGACTCAAAGAAACGTAGCTAAAAATGGAAGTTTTGTCCATATGGTAAAAGAGGGATTCTAAAAGCTGTGGTTGCTTGTTGTACTAGTTGTTTTGGGAATGCCTTTTACTTTGTATGATGGATTGTTGGCATCGAAAGCAAACCACTATCCTTCAATGTAGGTCATTCTGAATTGACCTTAACTCAAAATTTATTAAGTAATTAAATAGGAAGTTAATAAGACCATTTATTGTTTGGTACCTAATTTATTATTTTGGCGTGGAGGATGCCGTGGTTCACTATTATTTATTTATTTTTATTTGAGAAGCAAAATAATTATATTTTCTTGGAAACACAATTAAAAAGCTTTAAGTTTTATAGCGTCATTAAACAGTCAACATAGACAAGCGCCTGTGGCCTAATGGATAAGGCGTCTGACTTCTAATCAGACGATTGTGGGTTCGAGTCCCACCAGGCGTGAACTTATTTTCTCCTGCAATTGACAATGTGATCAGACTGGATTTCTTTTTTCTTCTCATTTTTTTGAGAAATCTGAGTGAGGGAACAACGCCAGTAAATGCTAGTGAAGAGTGTTATCAGTGCGAAATTAAAAAAAATAATAATAATACATAGACTTACAAAAAATAAAAATAAAAATCCAGAGATAATACAGTAATTCAAACATGTAAGGAACACATGAAATAACATAATTTAGGAATCTAAAATTTTTTAGAAATTTTAGATGTTCCTTATCTTAATTTGAAGTGCAAGAAAGACAGGCCTATGTCCCTCTTATTGGTTCATTATAAGAATATTTTCCCCCGGATCGCAATATACAATAGGCAAGGGCGGATGGCCCCCCAAATTACCATGTTTTTCTGGAATTTTTTTTTGAAATATTCTTACAATTATTTTAAAATTAAAATCTGAACCTCCTAAGTCTTTTTTGTTTTAGTTGTATTCCAAACTCTTAAAATGAGTACAATAAAAAAACGAGAGTTTAGGTTAAACATAATCTAAATGCTAGTTCTGCCTTGACAATGGGGTTATAGGCTGGGGGCAGACCTAGTAACAAGCAGCATTTTAAAATTTCCTCCAAAATTGTACGTTTGTTAAACCCTTTTAGGGGGGGTGATTCTGGTTTGATTTTGAATGTGATTTTTTGTCCCCATTCAATTTTATTTTATTTTTTTTAAAAAAAAGTGATTTTTTGCGAAGCCCGTTGCCCTAGTGGCCTAGTGTGTAATTGACAGCCTAGTCAATTATGTGTACCTAGCTATTGGCTTGTCACATTCCACCGTCACCCAGCCGTTTTACATTTTCCCGATTCCACCCATTCGAACACAGCCATTTGATGGCTTCACTTGATTCTTCCCGATTTCTCTCTCCCCGCCCCCTCTCTCTCTCACTCCCTCTCGTTGTAGATTGGTGGGTTTCTCCTCCTGGTTTTCTCGGCGTCTGGGCTTGGAGCTTTCGCCGGCTTCGTCAATTGCATCTCAAGCCACCATCTCCAAAACCAAACCCACTTGTCGAAGGCTTCGATCAAGTATGTTTGTTTGTGGCTTATTTAGATCGAACGATATGTTCTTCATTATGGGTTATTATTTTTACATGTGTGCGACGAGTACAAACTGCAAAACAGCTTGGGGATGCAGCTCAGGGAAAGAATGTGAACAAACGACTGTGTTTTGTTTTCTGTTTTGAAAACAAAAAGGCTGGGCAAAAAACGGTGGTTGCTACGTTCTAAGTCTTTGGGCTACCAGTCTGGCCCAGGCTTAACATTCAAGAATGGAAATAATTGATGTAACAAAACAATTATCCGCAAAAAAAAAAAAAAATCTCCTACTTGAAAAAAAATAATAATTATATGGAATATGTGCATGGAAAACTATTAATTATACTAATTTGTAGAATAATCCAATATCATTTGTATGAAATAATTACCATGTGGCCGTTGTAAAGATTGGGCCAAGAAAGACTCAAGCTGAGCTTGGTGGAGTCCAACCAACCAATATGGCATTTATTTTTGGGCTCACCTGCATCAATCCAGCCAGATGGTAAATAGAGGTCAGCCCAAAAAGAACTCGGTCCAAACAGTTGGACCCATTGTTCATTGTCTTTGCTTAAGAAATCCCCCAAAATAAAACTCCACCTTTTTTTTTTTTTTTGACTTCCTTCAACCTAGTTTGAAAGAAAACTCCGTCTTTTTTTTTTTTTAGTAGAATTAAAATAAAACGAACTCAGAACTTTATGATTGGTGGAATCCAATGTTCGGATGCCAACTCTTAAAGCCATTACAGGATGATTGAGACAGGGACCTAATGATTCGGTGGTTTAAGTGTGCAGTAAATTCAGAAGATAGTGAAAAAATAATGAGTTTTTTTAAAATAAAATAAAATAAAAATTGCCAAAAAAGTTTTGGAATTACACCTAATCAGTTTTATCTATTTTTCTCCGTTAATTTTGATCATAATATCTTAAAACTTTTAGGTCTTTTAAGATAATTCTGCATTGAAAATTTTAAAATCACAACTATTATTACAGAATTAAATTTTATTATCTTTAACATATAAATTAACAAAACATAATAAATTAGAAAAAAAAAATTCTAAAAATAATTCAATACAAAATTAGTAACATCTGGATAGATTTAGAAATTAATAACATCTGCATTACTTAATTAAAATTAAGAAAACACAGAATTACCCTTAAAAAAATGTAAAATAGTTAAAATAATTAATAAGAAAACAAATACAATTCTATCTGGCCGTCTTAGCTCAGCTGGTAGAGCGCGTGGCTTTTAACCACGTGGTCGTGGGTTCGATTCCCACAGACGGCGTGACTCCTGTTGTTTCATAGTTTTTCCTTCATTCATCCAAAAAAGAAATCCATTTATATTCCTTTTAACAAAATAATGAAAAAAAACAAATGGGACCTGCCTTACTATACCAAACCATGCCCATCCGACCACCAGCCGCGTAATTTAAGCGAGAAACAGTGTTTCACGATGGCCGAGGTAAAGGACGCGTCATATCTGAATCCCTGATGCATTGATGAGGCACAGCTGTAAACCTAATCGCTTCCCCTCACCTTTCTCTCACTGCTCTGCATGTGACCCCTTGTCCTTGTCCCCATCCCTCTCTTCACTATCACTCATTGTACCAACGAATGGCTCTGAAACCCCCTCACCCTCTCACCGTTGGGACAAATACTCAAACATCTACTCGGCACTAAACACACTAGAGCCTCTTTTCACTCTCTCTCGCTGAGGCTATCCATGGCATACGAGGCTCTGCCCAAGCTCATCCTCTGCTTTCTCCTTTTGTTCGTTCAATTGGGTCCGCATGTTCGGGCTCAGCTTGAGGATTCCAGCTTGAAGCTGATGACTGACACGTTTGAGTGGCCGACGACGATGTCGTCGCTGTACGAAGATGAGTTTAGCGGCGAGGTGGAGGAGGGCGACAACATGGATGGTGGGTCGTCCGGGCGCAGGTCTTTGTTCTGGCATAGTGTTGTAAGGTACTACATTTCGTACGGTGCGCTGGCGGCCAATAGAATCCCGTGCCCGCCTCGCTCTGGGAGGTCCTACTACACCCACAACTGCTACAATGCCAGAACCCCAGCGAACCCTTACACTAGAGGCTGCTCTAGGATCGCTCGCTGCAGGAGTTGAGAGAGGTCGATTTGGGTTTTAAACGCTTATGTATTCGATTTATGTTAATGGGTTACGGGTATGTGTGAGTTTTGTTGGGTGTGGGTTGAGAGTGTTAAGTCATCTGGGTAGTGTGAGTTTTGGGTATTACTTGGTATTATTATCCATGTGTATTTAGACAATTTGCTTAGACGCTTGCATCTGTATGGAAATTTGGACTGGTTTTTGGTTATGGATGGAGTTATCTTCCTTTCATCTTTGGCATTTGCTTAATCCTTGTGTAGATTATAGCTTATCTCCATCTGTTCCTCAATTGGGAATTATAAGTCTAGAAGTGAGGCAGAGAGCCACGCGTGGGTGGTAGATAGCACCTCTGTCTGGATTGATGGGCATATGGTGCAGAGAAGTGCTTTGCTCAGCTGGCTTCAACTACCCCCATCAACCTACTTAATATTGTTACCTACCTTCTTCATTTGCTAGCCCAATTGACTGCGGATCAATTTTTATTTTGTTGTCACTTTCGGCAAAATGATATATGACGGGTCTGCTTTCAACCGAGTCCATTTATGTTTCGCTATATTTTTGTAGGAGAGGTGATTGGGAACATCCAGGGCTGATGCAATGTAGCATCAGCCCAGGATGTTCTTTAGATTTACTCTTTTTGTAGTCATGAATATCTTTTAGACCTGTAACAACGTATAACATAGAGGTTTTAGGGCTTTACAAACGGAGCGATTATAACCGTCTTGCAATGGCTAATTGCATAACCATCCTAAATTACTAATTGTCTAAAATGATTAACGATTTTAAAAATAAGAATAAGCAATTAATAACTGCTAATCGCATATATAAAAATGTTTTGATATTTAAATAATAATATATTTTATTACTCTCTAGTGTCACAAGAGAAATAGAGTATGTTTTGATAATTTTATTTTAATTTAAATATTTTAGATTTGTAATGAGTTTTTATTTTTTTCCTTTAATTTTCGGAATGAGCTATTTTTTTTTTTATTTATTTATTTTGCTGTAAATAGAGGCAAAAATATTGAGAGTCTAAAATAAACTCTAAAAAGAGGTTAAAAAAATGCCCAAAATATTAAAATAGATCTAAAATTGTTAAGTATGAAAAGTGGTTATAACCGCACATTTTGGACATCGAATAACTAATAACGTAGTTATAAAAATGTGATTACAGTTGTTAAAAATGAATAATCGTTAAAAACGATTACGGTTGTAGTTATACCCAATAATCGCAAATCGTAACCACTTGTACAAACTTAAAAAGTTTAGTATAAAGTGGGAAAGACTCACTTTGATTCCCTTTTTTTTTTTCCCTATTTATATTTAGCAAAAATAGGAAAAAAAAAAAAAAACAAAAAAAAAACAGAAAGTTTAGCATAAGTACGTGCCTCACCTATTTTCTTATGAAGGGGTTTTTTTTTTTTGTCCTAATTCGATGGAAAAAAAGGCTACAAGGGACTATGAATTGAAATCTTACCTCTGTATTTGAAAGCATGGTTTCAGCTCGGCTATATTTATGTTGACTGAATAACATTGCTATTATGAAGATACTGCATTTGATTGTACGAGTTATAAACCATAAAGTCAAATTTAGGCTTGATTCTTGCCAGAACTGTAAGACAGAAGATTTCAGACACTTCTGATAACCCAGACTACACAAATTCAAAATAACAGTTTTGAAGTTTTTTTATTACCCGTTTGACCTTGAATCAACAATTCTTCAAAGCAGTACCCAGTGCGAGCAGCCTACTCCCTTTCATTTGTTTGATTCTGAATTATGTATAGTGTATGCTAGCAGTGGGAAGACTGTTACAGCGGGAACCTATGAGAGAGATGTAATTCTGAACCAGGGAGAAATATTAATATTTCTTGGGACAGGTTCTAGTTGGTGACTGTTAGTAGAAAGAAAATAATGAGGCATCATAGCTTGGTGGAGCGGGTTGGGGGAGAATAGTTTCAATGCCTAATTTAGAAAGAAATTGAAAAACAGTCCTTTCATCTCTACTTGACATGGTATATATAATGAGTAAAGGTAAAACACAGCCTGGGCTGATGCTACAGTGCATCAGCCCAGGCCATGAACAGTAATTTTACTGTTTATAGGTATATATATATATATATATATATATATATATATATATATATATATTTTTTTTTCTCCTCTGATTTAACCTGGGCTGATGCACTGTAGCATCAGCCTGGGCTAATGCCAATCACCACTCATATATAATATATAGTAGAGTGGTGGTGATGGAGCAAATCCTCGTACCCACAAATCTTGGGATTGGGGGAATGGCGCTGGTATGGTTGAACGCCACGTTTTGATGAAGAGACGATCTCCGTATCCTCGAATCATGGGGCTCAAGGTATGGTTTTGGTGTTGTTCGGACTGATATGATCTCCGTACCCCCCAAATCGTGAGATTCAGGGTATGGCGTGGAGATTGCTCTCAACTTCTAGATCCGGCGAGTTTGGCGACAGGATCGAGTCACGGATATCATGCTGACATAATGATTTCTTGGCAATCGGGATAGAGGACTTGGATCGAGGCCTGCATTCTAATCAGCTGTGGGCTTCAGTAGGCAGAACGACTCCAAATGTTTCCAAGGATTGTGGGCTGGCCCTTAACTTCTGGCCCAATTTCCAACAATATTCATATCCCTCTGACGGAAATCGCTCGTCACAGAACATCGGAGAAAATGGAAATGGGCTGTTACTGGATGTGTTCAAACAGATCCCGTGAGATGTGAGTCTAGATAGCGAGAGCCCAGATCGTTAGTTGGGCTTTTTAACATAACCAAAAATATCCAGTTTTTTATGGCCCCAGAAGGCATAAACAATTGTTTTTGTTGGTCTTTTATTGTGTAGAAATAAATAAAAAAAAATATGTATAAAAAAAAAAAAAAGAACTGTATATTTTTGTGTTATTTATCGTAAAATGGGACTGGTCAGAATAAAAAATAAAATAAAAATGAAATGAGAAAAATTAATACTCAATATTATAAAAATAATATCAAACTATTTAAGAAAATAAATCAGTATCTAATATTGCAAGCTGTATTCTGATGATGGTGAGCTGCTATCAGATCCATCGGTTGTATGAATGACAAGAAATCTCAACAGAATCAAATTCTATTATCATACTAATAAGGTAAATATCCAAAATATATTCTAACATTATTCTAACAGAGCTTATTAATTGCGTTGAAACTCTTTAGATGGTGACGTGGTGTTTAGGAATTTTTTTTTTTTTTTTTTTAAAAAAAATCCAGATTAATCGGTATCTGAGTTGAGTTATGATGTGAGATGTGATTTGAATAACTCCTTTCAAGTAGGAGAGCGCAATTCGCTATTTACAATAGAAAAACACCACAATACTCCATTTAAGATAAGAGAATACCACGATTTACTAATATTTTATATGCTTCTCATTGACAACAAAATGATCTTTAAATATAAATACAATAATAATATTACAACTAAATTGATAAGAACTCATAATTAATCATAATCTTAATTTCAAATAAACTAATCCTAATTGAAATAATCTAATCCTTATGAGTATGGAATATGTAATTCCAACTCATGGTTATCTTATTCCTATCACAGATCAACCATCACCGTTGAGTAGTATGACAAGTTTCAATTATTTTTGCTCTTAACGAACTCTGTGAAACAAAATTTTAAAACTAATGTATACATGTTTTTTTTTTTAAAAAAAAAAAGTACGATAAAAATCAAAATTAGGTTTTATTTTAAGATTGTTTTTGAATCATCTAAGCATTTATGTGAGGAGTAATGCTAAACATTTGTTGTGACTGTCTCCTCACATAACACTTTTTGAAGGAATCAAACGGGAGAAGAGCCGATTTTTTATTTTTTTAAAAAAAAAGAAAATAAAATTGTCATTTCCCTTTTCTTTCTTTTTTTTGGTAATTTTGCCCTTATGTTTAAAAGAATTAATTCTTTTTCAGAATATGAGGAGATTAATTAATGGATTTGGAGGGGCAGTTCGATTTTCTATATATTCGTAGGGTCAAGTGTCAACGATGAAAGTATGAGATTTGACTAAATTATATACAGTTATTGTACAAATTATGGAATGGTCTTATTGTAGTAGTCTTGTTGGGTTGGTTAATTATGCATGCTGATGCTCAGAAGTCAGAACAGGAAAATGGATAACGGACTCATTAGAATTAGAAATTTCTTTACCAATTCTCATTTTAGTTGCCACGATTACCGGCTGAATCTATTTCCTACTTTTCTACAGAAACGGTCTTGGCATGTGTGTTCATTGCACGAAACAAGAAACATGTGTTTCAATTAGGCTTCATGCACACAACAAAGAACGGCAACAATTATAATAATAATAATAAAAATAAAAACCTTTGACCGATGGCGATGGCGATGGAGTGCTAGGATATGCATGCTTCCTGGAAAGTTCATGTTCACTTGAGCGTTGAACTTGGTCTAGTTCAAACAGCTCCCAGCGTGGATAATTTGAACTTGGACTAATACCTAAATCTTCAAGAACGTGAAAGATTTTTCTTGACTCCCCATATGTCATGGTGTAAGCTAGCCGACGGCTGCAACAAATTCGTGATGAGCACAATCCACATGTCTTTTTAATCTTCAGATCTTTTCTTTTTTTAATTTTGATGACTGATATGTTGCACGTGTTTATTTTCCTTTTGGATGGACTTGAATAGTCATTTTATTATTGGATTCATAATGGGTTAGACCTTTCTGTAAATAACTTATTTGAAGAAAATAAGTACACGTTCATCTTAAATATAAATGGAATTGGCCCATTAGACTTTATTTAGGGTATCAGAGAAATTAGGATTAAGAGACTAATCTTTTTCACACACTCACATACATGAATATGACTATCACACATAGATGGAAAACTCGTCATCAAACAATGAAGGTACGTTTGTCCCTTCTACTTATTTTCACATACATGCTATAGAGAAATAATATATCTATTATTGAATTATTCTAACATTCCTTAAAAGACAAGATCACTTTGTATATTTATTTTTGTTGGGTAAATTTTCGATTTGTGTAAAGTGTCATCTTCACACAAATCGAGTAAGAATCTAATTTCACATGTGAGAATAGTTTCAAAAATTTGTTTGCATCCAACAAAAAATATTTAAACTTTAAACTTGATGATAATACTACCAAAATCAAAGTCGTTACCACTTTTGCCAAACCTTTGGGGTTAAAAAGAGAAATTATAGAGTGTTGGTCCTTTGATTTTGTACATACATGCATCATAAAAAGATCTGAAAAGAGAATCTCCCATAAACAATGGATGAAATCTAGTAGGTGGGTCCAGGTGAATCGTTGAATTACAACTGGGCCTCATCGTAGCATTTGCCAAGTTGTAGCAGAAAACCCCACCAATAATAATGCAAGCCGAAAGCAACCATGTTATACAAATATATAGAATTTAGCATTTGTTTTGAAGCAAAGCACGGGAGAGGCGATCTTGAGGGTCAAATCAAAAGCACGGCTGGCTGCTGGTCCACCGCTCACATCTTGAAGCTCACATGAGCCCAATCTGGCCACTGGGACCCAACCCACTAGCCGTGACCCCTCTTGGTGCACCATATGCTCTTCGGTGGCTCGTGAACCGTCGGTTCATGTATATCGCTATTGACCATACGCGGCAGCAACGTCTTCGCTTACGTCTACTTCTACAGTAACAGACAAATCACTCCATTTCTCTCGTATGTTTTCCCAGGAAAATTGACATTTTGACGGCGAGCCAGATATTTTGTTACAACTTGCTAGAACACAACACCCTTTTTCCCCTTTCTTTTTTTTTCTGTTTTTTTTTTTTTTATTACCAAACAATTTTTTTTTCACTTTCTCAATTTTCTTTCACATCTATATTATATTAATTACTTTTTATTAGTATTCAAACAAATACTCAAAATAAAATTATTTACCAAAAGAACTAATTAAATTATCGATAATAATAAAATAGCATATCCACCTAGGAATCTTTTGGTACCATGGGGGTTCGGTATATGTCGTTGGAGACGCAAGAAAAATAATTTGTGAAAAGTAGGTGAACAAAGGATAAATGATCAAAGTTTTCCTTTCTTGACTGTTCCGCATAGTAAAAAATTGTAAATGGTAATTGTAGTATTTGTATGTAAAGCAAGATTTCGGTGGTACCAAAAGACATATTTAGAGATAAAGCGAGGTGGTAGCGTTTGCATGACCAAAACGAGTATGTCACCAAAATAGAGAATTCAGAGTAACCTAGAGAACTCATAGTAAACATAAAAGGAAGCTCATTCAAAGCATTACTTCTTTTTTAAAAAAATAAAAAATAAAAAATAAAAATAAAAGCATTACTTTTTTTTAAGTTGATTAAAAAGAGTTGATTTATACTTGATTTTGCTTTTATAGCTATAAGGTAAGGTTGATAATTTTTTACACGACCTGCAAAATCGATAAAAATTCGATACGAAATTAGTAGGCTAGTGATGAAGGGTTTAATCCATTTAGTTAAATGAGTCGGTTTATAGTTTATTTATATAATCTTATACTCATGTATTGACATGACCCGAACCGACACGTAACATTAAAGGCTTTCAAATTTTTATACGACCTGCAAATCTAACACAAACCCAATGCAGAATTAGCGGATTAATATTAAAAGATTTGACTCGATTTATTAAATGAGTCGGTTTTATAATCGATTTATATAGTCTTATATACACAGGGACGGGGCTGGGGGTGGCCCATAGGGGCCAAGGCTCTCTCCAACTCCTATGAAAAAAAAAAAATTACAAGTGTAATTTTATTTTCAGCCTATTTAGCTATATCCATTCAATTTTTTTGCCCCTACCCATTTTTTTTTTCTTTTTTCTAATTTAGCCCCTACCCATTTATCCTTTTGGCACAATCCCTGTATATACATATCTTAATACAATCCACACCTGACAAGCAAATACGAATTGTCACCCTTCTATAGGATCGTAAACTTTATATGTTGGGGATGCCGCATATAAACAACATATCTACTAGGCGGTCCATTGGTTGAGCTTGTTTATGACAATGAGGTTGAAGTTCTTTTGGAAGGTGGATTTGATCTGAATTGATGTAGCCAACGGTATGAACATGAACGCAACCTAGAGCCTGATCGAGTAGAGGAGTTGGAGCATGCTGTATATTAGAAAAAAGTGAAGGTGAACAAAGGCTAGAGATTAGGGTAGTTGCAGATAGTAGCGGTGATAATGATGGCGAAAATTATGGTAGTCAAAATTGAAAGTGGAGGAGGAAAAGGAGTGGGTGATTAATTAAGGGAATTTGGTGTGGTTGGATAAGCTATTCTCTACTTAAATTTCATTTTGCCTAATGTATCAAAATCTAAACAGCAAATTAAAGGAAATAAGAGTTGATTCAAGGTAGGTGACCCATAGTCCCTCATACCATTTCATAATGGTATAAAGCGGACTTGATTTTGAAAAATCAAAATTTAACTGTGCGGTAAAAGCCTGAACAGTGGGCAGAGCTTAATAATAAAAATATTATTGAAAGAAGAAATCTAAGAGTAAAGTAGTTTGCGGCTGTTGGTGAGCAGTTTGTTTGATTTTCAACAACTTGATGGGAACTAGAAAGCCAGAAAAATCCCGAAAATTGAGTGGCTAAAATTTATCCTTGTCTCAATTTTGAGTGGCAAATCCGAGGCACATGACTCAATAGTGAATGGGATGCCTTAGATCCAGCGACCCCGACCCAAATCAATCCCATGCCTTAGATCTAACGATCTCACGTGAAGAAATTGCTAAAGATTGATGGCATGTTTTGCGTAGTCTATATTTTCCCGTATTTCAGTGATGTGACGTCGTCTTCATTTGAAGTGATGGTAATTAAGGTCGCAGACTTGCAGCTCCAAGTGGGCTGCGCCTTCCAAAGACAGTTAGGAGCACGTGAGAGCAGCTTTGGTACTCGGGCTAGCTTTTAACTTAAAACGGCTGCTGCCTACACACTCAGAACACAAAAACAGAGATGCATGAATATTGCTGTAAACACTGGTTGGGTCCCAAGGCTGAAAACACGGTACAACAGACGTCTATATATATATATATATATATTTATATATAATAATCCTAGCGAATTATTTCAAGTAGTAAAGGTCTTAAATTTAATGGTATTTTTATTAAGTTTAAAGCTTAAAATTTTTAGGTATAAACAATTTTTTAGAACTAACCTATTATTGAAGACAATATATTATTTGATTCGTATAAAAAAGACAATTTACACGCATTTGAAATTTATCCCACAAGGTTGAATAGACGAAGTGCCTTAGAAGGGTTTTCGTTATACGCTTATTTAAGTATTTTTAAATAACATTTTTTTAGTATTTTTATGCTTATTAATATACACAAAAATATAAAATAAAAAAAAAAAAAAGCTAAATAACGTTATATATATAAAAGACGCATAACGTGAGCACATGCGACAGCGCAAGTAGGCAGACCGAAAACGTGAACACGTAACTCATCTAAGTGACAAGCACCGCTTCTGCTGCACTTTTTGATGATGTCAGCTATAGCTCACAGTTTTGGAAATCTGGAGTGAATAACTTCCCAACATGCATACGTAATCAAAATTACTTCTTCTTTCTTCCGGCAACGTGATAAGTTGATATCTCATATCTTCTTTTAAAATTGGACTAACAACTTTTTACGCTATCAACGTGACTTTTTTTTTCTTTTTTTCTTTTTTCTTTTTTAGTGAGTAAATCAACGTGACTTTGATATTAATGCAATATAGAATTAGTGAAATTTTATAGGAGGAGTTTCATATGTTTAATTAAATTGATTTGTTTAAAGTTGACTTATTTAGTTTATATTATATATTGACATGATTAGATCGAATCTGACACAAAATATAAGGACTAACAATTTTTTATACAATCTACAAGCCTGACACGAACACACATGAAATTAACAAATTAGAGTTAGAGGTATGACATATTTAATTAAATAAGTCAAATTATAGTTTATCTATATAATCTCATATACTTTAAATACGATTTGAACCCAAATTGTCAACTCTACTTGAAACAAACAAAACAAATGTTCACCCAAAAAAAAAAAAAAAGCAAATGGATCATCAACTGTCTAATTGAAAGTTGAAACATATGTAAAATAGAGAATGCTTTACTTGAAAATTTTTACTAAATTGACATTTGTCTAAAATATATGTAATTTTCATATATATTTTTAATACATGTGAGAGTGTATTTTAGATACATATCAATTTGATAGGTTAAATTGAACAAAATTTCTTCAATCTAGTTTAAACTTGATTTAGGAGTTGTGATCGAAATGAATATCAATTTCTTGGGGCCTCCTCAATTTTATGAAGATTAATGTCCATCTTTAGTGAGCTGGCCGCAGTGTCAATTTGACGGAAATGATCATCTCTATTTCAAAAAAGAATAGAAAAAAGCGGGTTAGGCCAACTAGAGGGTAAAAATATAATTTTAAAAAAGATGAATTACATTTTTACTTTCTTATTTAAATAAAAAATAGTTTAACCGGCTCCCTTCCATTTCCTTTGAAATGGAAAGGATCGTTTTCCCAATTTGACAACTTAGTTTTTTTCTGTTGTAGGTGTTAAATATATTTTTAGATACTTACTTTTTCTTTTTCTTTTTTCCTATTCAGATACTTACTTAAATTATTAGCATTGTACCGTATTCGATATTAAATTCTTTCTTTCTATAGGTGGATATTATTCTATAATATTTAGTAATAATTGTCTGATTTATTTTTTATTGTATTCCAAAAATTAACACAAAATATTTCAGATTTCATACTATAAAATCTCTATAGTTGTAATAGTTGTACGAATTTCTACCACCCCAATTTCATGTCGAGAAGATTAATAACCCACTTAGAGAAATTAGCTAATCTAAAAAAGCTTCAAAACTTCAAATTAACGTGAACAGGCTTTGACTTTTTGAAACAATAGCTACAAAATTCTCTGGATCATTACAGAATTCATTGAAGAGGGTTTTCATATCGTGGGTCATTGCTAAGTACACATGAAGCACGCTTATATAATGAGACCCCTACCTTCCGGTCAGAAATAAATAGGAACTACCACTTAATTATTATTGAGTTCAGAATAGAGAAAATTAATTACCTTTCTATTTCTTGAAGGAACAAATTAGAGGCACCTACCTACTTTGACAACGAGGGAGAAAGAAAGAAAGAAAGAGAGAGGTGGACACCTTTGTTCTCACATGAATCCACGTTTTGCGAGTGTCGGTTATGGGCCTCCTGGATTTTTATTTATTTTCTTTTCTTTTTGGCCATATATAAACCTCACGTGGACTGAACGTTTCCAATACAAGTATGATCGATCAGTCTATTAATTTATTGGACACACCACCACACATTTTCTACGAGTGATTAAAGATGCTTTCATTCTTCCAAGATATAATATAAATATAAAGAGAAATGATGCTTTATGAATGTCTAGCTACCCAATCAAAAAGATATAAACGAGCTATATATTATGAATTAATAATTTTTAAATATTAATTAAATTTTTATAATAAATAGTGATTTAAGTAATACACCACTAAATTGAAAGAAACACAGTAACTTTAGAATTTACGAAGAGAATTGAAAGAACAATTTAAGAAGAAAAAAACAAAGGAATTGGGAATTGTCATAAAAAAGCGATTGTGGCCCAAACCAATGTAGAAATTGAATTCATATTCCCCCTCAGCGATCAATTATAACCTATTGAAATGTAGGAGGATGGGTGTGGTCGATTATCAATGTCATACCAATCTCAATAATTTGAGAGCCATGGCCAAGATAATAATGACAGTAATAATTACGATTTCATTTCATGGTTTTTCCAAATGTGATTATAACAACATTTAAATACCAATGATTGAGAATTTGGAATTCACAACCGTTTTGAGTTTTACCCGTATGAAACTATGATTTGGATGGAGTTTGACTAGTATGGCCTCCTTTTACATTTTCCCGCCGCCGCCCCCTCATCCTAGCAATAAAAATAAATAAAGCAAAATTAGAATGCCTTTGCCCAGTATTAACACCATTGAAATTAGGATGTCAGTTCATTTCCATATGTCTAGTTTGAATAAATCATCATAATATAATTCATTTAATTAAATAGGTTAAATTTTTTAATCTTGATTCACTAATTTCGTGTTATGTAAAAAATTAACAGTCTTAAATGTTAAATATTAGATTTGAATCGTGTCGAGACATGAATATAAAAATATATAGATCAATTATAACCCGACAATAAATTCACCAAGTGAAATTGAGAGAATTCTAATCGAACCTAATACTAACTTATTTGGATAACATTAGTGTAATGCTAGAAAATATATTTTTATCTCACAACTATAATGCTGATGTAACAATCCTAATCAACTTCTAGTTCAATCCTTATTTAAAAAAGAATAATGCTTGCTGTCCATATTTTTTTTAAGAAAAATGATACACATCATTTTTTAACCAATCTCTCACCCATCTTATTTTATTGACTTTTCAAATTCATTATTAAATTTGTATGATTCACAGTTCACCAATTCAATGGTAAATTTAAAAATTGAATAGAAAAAGATAGATGAAAGATGAGTAAAAAAATGATGTATAACATTGCTTTTTTTTCTTCATCTTTGTCTATATTTGCCACGTATGTAAAGACGAAGAAAAAAGATAGACAACAATTAATTTTCTTAAAAAAAAATTCAAATGATTAGTTAATACGGTCACATTAGCATTATAAAATAGTTATAGAATAAAAATATAATTACTAGCATTATTCTAATATTTAATGAAATGAAGAAGAAAAAAAAATGCATGACCTTAACTTGTGAGATTTGCTATATTGCTTCGTCTAATTAGTCATGGCAGTTTAGTCATTTTGCAGACCCCGCAAAAGCCATCACAATCCAAACGATGTGGGGTTTTGTAAAAATCTCAGAGGATATATCATTATTATCAAACCACGTTTTTAAAATATTGAGGCCAAGTAAAATAACTGGTCGTTGAGCAAAAATATCATCGAGTATCACGTGCTCTAATCATAGCTTTCATTTGAGGCCGCTTCTACTTAAATCAAAAAATAAAAATGAAAATAAAAAAAAAGACAATCCTAATCCTATGTATAAAAGGACTCCCTTGCTTTCTTTTTCTGCCCAATTTGCGTTCTCTCTTTCTTTCACACAAAGCAACGCAAAGAAAGACAAACAGAGCAAGAAACCTCAAACTCGCCCAAGAAACCGAAGAACAGAGCAAGAAACCTCAAACACGCCCAAGAAACCGAAGGATGGAGTGGGTTCGAGGAGAACCAGTCGGTTATGGAAGCTTCGCAACCGTGTATTTAGCGAAACCCGGAAGAAGTTTCGCTCAGGCGCCTCCGCTAATGGCCGTGAAATCGTCTGAGTTGGCCAACTCCGCGTCGCTCAAGAACGAGAAACGAGTACTCGATCAGCTATCTACCTGCCCGCAAATCATTCGGTGCCTCGGAGAAGACCAGAGCGTCGAGAACGGCGAGAAGTTCTACAACGTCTTCTTGGAGTACGCCTCTAGTGGCAATCTAGCCGATCAGGTCAAGAAACGTGGAGGTTCGTTACCCGAATCCGATGTTCGGCGATACGCGAAGTCGATACTTTTGGGGCTTCATGAAATTCACGCAAAAGGGTTTGTTCACTGCGACATAAAGCTTCAGAATATCCTTGTGTTCGACAATGGAGCGATCAAAATCGCCGACTTCGGACTGGCAAAGAGAGCAGAGCAAAAACAGAGCAAAGAAGAAAACAGAGCCGAGGTCAGAGGAACTCCTCTGTATATGTCGCCGGAATCGGTTAACGACAACGAGTACGAATCTCCCGCGGATATTTGGGCTCTTGCGTGCGCGGTGGTGGAGATGGTGACCGGAAAACCAGTATGGAACTGTGGGCCCCATGTAAATATCTTCGAGCTTTTGCTTCGAATTGGTATCGGTGAAGAAGTGCCACAAGTCCCAAAGGAATTATCTTTGGAAGGGCAAGATTTTCTTCTGAAGTGTTTTGTGAAGGATCCGAGAAAGCGATGGACGGCTGAGATGCTTTTGGACCATCCCTTCGTTGCTTCTCATGATGATCATGACACTGTTCCATTGGAGAACAAAGACGAATCAACGACGTCGTTCTCATCGCCGAGAAGTCCTTTCGATTTTCCAGAATGGGTTTCGGTACAATCTTCAGTTGTGGCTTCGCCGGAATCGTCACCAGATTCTGGTAAATTGTTTGATTGGGAAGTAAATTTGGGGTTCTGTTCGCCGGCTTCGTCGTCTTCTTCTTCTCCTGTGGATCGGCTCCGGCTGCTTGTGAGTGATGACGCACCCAATTGGTCCATTTCGGAGAGTTGGGACATAGTCAGGTGACCGAAATTGGATCCTTTTGAGCAGAGGAGGGGGGGCCAAGAACGGAGGAAGGAGGAGTGGAAAGTAATTTCTGAAGATGTTTCAATTTTTTACGGCATCTAACGGCTCTGATTTAGTTTAGTTCATTACAATTGATTGTGATCCCTTCGATTGTAAATACTAGAATGTAGATAGATATTTGATGGTATTCTGACTTTTGATTGAACAGTTCTGATTTGCCACCTCAACTCAAGTGGCCGAGTGTATATAACAAATATATATTTATATATTTTTTGAGGAAATGTTTAAAGAATTATTTTTGAGATTCGAACCGATATTTTGCAATATGTACTTCAATGTGCCAAAAATAGAGGATGAGATTGAATTATTTTCAAAGTAAAAGAGAGGGATTCTTTTTATTTGGCTAAAAACATGATGGGAAGCCTTAAAAAAACTTTTAGGAAAAGAAAGGTAAAAAGAAAGGTCCATTGTATCAATATCAAATAAACTTTAGGAAGGGCATTATAATTTATAATGGTGTGCGATCAGTCAAAATCGTCAAGTGGTGTGGTGAAGCCTTTCTTTGAATGTTTGGCAAAAGACATTGGATTTCCAAAATAAGAGAGGAAGGTGACCAACAACCCAAGCAATTATGGTTGCAAATTGGTAGATGAGGTTGATGTTATTCTCAGAATATTCTTCATTGCACGACTCAATATTCTTCGGACGGTCTGACTTATAAATATCCTATTAAAAAAATGTAAGTAAAACCCACTTATAAAATATGCCATTTATACGGAGGTTTTGCTTGTTTTTGTTTCAAGTAATGTTAAAAAACATGTTGACATAATAGTGTTAATCAATTTTTGTTAAAAAAAATAAAATAAAAAATAAGGGTTCTGACGTAATAATGTTAATCAATCTTTGTTAAAAAAATAAAAATAAAAAATAAGGGTTGGAGCTATCTATTCTTTGAGAAAAAAAGATTATCAAAGATAAAAATAAAGTAATTTTCAATGTTAACTAGGTGGTTGAGCACAATGACCCCAACATTATGGGCCTGAAAAAGTGAGGAAAGGGATAAATGAAAGCTAAAAGATTTTTTTTTCGGTCCCATTAATCGAGATAATACACGTCATTCTTTTGATATTGATTTGATATTATCAATTGACTTTTGTCCACTCTTACTATGCATAGGCAACTGGGTTAAGGTTATTTTAAGAATATTATATTCCGATGCCGAGTATATATAAATGAAATGTGAATATGGGCATATGCTTCCTTCCAAAGAGAAAACGATTCATCGACCCAATGCCTAATTAGTTCTTTTCTTATTGTAGCAATTATTTCATCACTAGAAAACATTAGCATATGCTTCATAGAGTCTGTCATATGTAGGATTTGCAATGAGGTGTTTGATAAAGTGATTATTTATGAATATAGTGATTTACATTACCATTTACCACACTGGGCTGACCTCATGGAGTAAGAAAAAGTTGCTCTTAGAATTATGAACTCTTCAGGACAAGAAACCCAATTAGAATAGTAATCAGACAACTTAGTTTTCGAGTGCAGTTAGGGTTATAATATACTTAACATATCAAATTTTATTGTTAAATTTTTTCATCCATATTATACCACTTAATACTCATGTGGACTATTCCGTAAATTTATAAGAAAATTGTAGTAAAAATTATATTACCTCAAATATTTTCCTGAATTTTCTTCCATAATCAGCTAAAATCTTATGCTCTTTTTGCTTGGCATAAAATGACTTTTAAAAAGTAGTTTTCGTATTTTTTGGTGTTTGGGATAACCAAAAATAATATTTAACAAAAAATATTTTCGGTTTGACAAAAATAATTTCTTTAATTTCTATAAAATAATTTCAATTTTTTAAAATCATAAATTATTTTTCGAGTTTGAACTTCTTATTTTCATATTGCACAAATGGTGAACTTTTAGGAATAACTCTACAGCAACCTTCGCAAAATGTTAGACCATAATATTTTTATTCTTTTTAATTATTTCTTTGACAATGGCACTGATTTGCTTCAATAAAGGAGGTAAATAAAGAAAAATATAAAAAATAAAAAAGTAATCGTTTGAACCCATTCCATCTGTAGGCAACGCAGTTATAAAATGGTGCTGCGTTTCTTTGGACCCCCGTGTGGACAAAGTTTGGAGGCTCAATAAATGGATCGTTGGCACGGATTTGGGTCCCTAAATCTGAAGGTGTTGGATCTGATATGGGCCTTTACAATTCGGCCCAGTTTTAGCTACAGAAACTTAGTTAGCAATATGTACTGTTTACATTTATTGACATTTCAATTTCTCAAATGAAAAGTTTGTACATATATTCTCTGAGATTTACATTCAAATGAATCACTTACAATTTTATTTTATTTTATTTTTTTTATTTTTTTAAAAAAGATTACAAAATTATGAAGCATAATTAATTTGTTTTTAAAGTATGAGTGAAGACTCCTTGTGTAAAGAGAAAAGAGATTACCTATAATTGTTACTAAATCTTTAATTTTATGATATTTTTCCTGAAATAGAAATATTGTAAGTTATTTGTAACATACCAAATAGACATTCAATTAAAAAAAAAAAAAAGTAATAATACACAATCAATGCACTACTATTTGAAAGGTGAAAATTAGGCGTGTCAAGGCTTCAGGTCAAGTGACTCAAGTGGTATCCCCTATTCAAAGTTAAAAATCTTATATTCAACTATAAAAAGTAATTAATTTATTTGAAGAGGTTAATAACTTTCTTCCCTAACCACGTTTAACTCAGAAGGCATGATAAGTGATTCAGGAGTAAGAATTGAACAAATTGTGTTATGATCTTGTCGGGTGTAATTTTAAATGTTATAAAAGACTTTGATTTTTCTTATTAGATACCAATTACTTTTTAGATGAGATGATCAAAGGCTTGATCCAACATAAATTAAAAAGCTTTAGGGAATAAGGAGTGATAGAATCTTCATAATATTTTTCTACATCATTACCATATTTCCTAACGTGAAAGTTCATAATTACAAAGTCGTTTACAAATTGAGCTAACAATTTATAATTAGTAAAATAATTAAGTAAAAAATCTAGCTTCTCAACTTCATTAATCAGCGATTGTAAGAAAAGGATCCGGCTTACATGCTATATATGTGCTGTTATTTGTACTTATTTGTGCCACGCCAAGTAATTTCCTTATATAATAATGCAATCTCTATATTATTAGAATTATTCTGTAATAATGGCATGATATTGCAATCTTTTCACTATTAGGTGATATTTTGATTATTATGTAATAATTTCATGAAATAAAATAAATTATAACTCTTCACTATAAAAAGATGTAAATGGCGTATGACATTTAAGCAAGGAAAATACACAATTGCTTCAAGCAATATTTAGAGGTTGAATTGTTCATTTGGAGGTTTGATCCCTCGAAATATGAATTTATCTCTTTCATACCTTTATTATTTTATATTTTTTAAGGTATCGAAACTGTGGGGTTCCTATAAGGCAAAATAATAATAATAATAATAATAATAATAATAATAATAATAATAATAATTGTAAAAATAGTAAAAATTAAAAATGAAAAATTAAAAGAAGAAGAAGAAGAAGAAAGCTAGCTATAAACAAAAGAATCAAAAGATCGTGTTTGAGAAATCTTGCTTTACTAAAGATTGTGTATCCATTTCAAAAGAGAGGATCGGAGGAAAAAGAAAGGAAAAAGGTTAATTAAGGGGAAAAACTTATAACAAATATTGACTAAACATTAGGAGTGAGACATCTATATATAAGTTAAGGTGAAAAAAAAATAGTAAGAATTTATGCCACCGACCAACACCTGATCTCGTATTCATTTGGCTACTTACTGGATTGTCAAGGACAGTCAGTCAGCAATAGGATCCGGTCCATCCGGATCCCTGCAGTCAACTCCTGCTTGGAAGCCTAAAAAACTGCATTAATACCCACTCATCACTGCCAAAATGATTTATTAATCCTTAAATTATTCAAATAAATAAATTAAAAAAAAAAAACAGTATATTGCTGCCTAGCTCCATATTCTTGATCCATAATCAACAACTAATATGTTCATCACTTGTAAGTACACTTGTTGTTGAGAGAAATGGCCATATTCATCTGTTTGGGATCCATAACCACCGAACACTCAACCCTCTTGTAGAACTTGGGCTTGACCAGTGAACCCAAAACATAGGCTTTTGACCGAACCATGAATTGCAGTGTGAGTGGCACTGCCTCAATTGGTGCGCCATTCAAACTGCCCAAGTCAGCTCCCCCTCCATACAATGGGATACTGCTTCCCTTCAGCATCACTGTTATTGATCTCTGGCTTTTTCTTGACTGATAAAACTTACTTATCTGCAAATTACCACCCATATATATAAACAGAATCAATTAATTAATTAAAATTAGACTAAAAAAAAGGAGATAGAGAGAGAGAAATAAGGGCAATCTCTTAGGCGGAGCCGTACGATTCCAGAGGCTACAGTGAGTTGAGAATAGGAGAGATCTAATGGAATTGATGTCACATGGACCCCGAAAAATGTTGCAGTGTTACGAAATGTGAGCTTCACTGTGGAATTCATGGACACCATGTTTGTTGCTACTCCTGAGAAATCCGCACCCGCTTGAATTACAAAATGATCGAATAACATGCTCTGCAATTACATACAATCAACAGTTAGAACACAATCCTTTTTTTTTAAAAAAAAAAACCTTCACTTACCGGTTTTGATCTTTCATCATTTTTACAATTATATCTTTAAACTTTAAAAAATGTAAATTTAAAATTACTATTTTTAAAAAGTTTACAATATTAATCATCCTAATGTTAAATCCTCAAACTACTACTGTCTTTTTTATTTTTGTTTTTAATTTTTTATTATTAAATTAATGTATTTTTGTAATTTTATAAATATCTTACGAATATTTTATGAATTTCACTCATCAATTTGAATAGGAAGATTGACATTACAAACTTTTAAAATATGATTATTCTAAATTGACACTTTGCAAAATAAAAGTATATAATTCTAAAAGTGATTAAAAATCGAGCGTCGTAAGTAAAGTTTTTCAAAAAAAAAAAAACCAGATCACAAAATTATAGTTATAATCTACTAATTTCTTTTTTTCATTCTCAGTCTAGAAGATAGAAAAATTGAATGGAAAGAAAATATGTAGGTACGTACCTTCATAGTGATGATGGGTTTCTGGGGACGACTTGCACCCCAGAGAATCAAAGAAAAGGAGGAGAAAAGCATAAAGAAGCCAACAAGAAAAGCAAGTAAATAGCAGCGACGAGTGGTGAGGGCATGTCTGCCATCCTCGTCGTCGAGAAGGCCTTCTTCTTCAATGGCGTCAAACTCCTTCCAGGGCTTCCAACCCTTCCTATGGGAGCCACCGTTGTTCTTGCGGGAGCCGGGCTTGAGGGAGGCGGAGAAGCGGGTGGAGGAGGACTCCCGGGAGTGGGGGCCGAGAGAAGAGTTGGAGTGGGAGTGTGGAGGGGACCCCATGGGGCTGAGCACCGGACTCGAGTGGAAAGAGTTGGTCGTCTTCTCGCCATCGTGGGAGTCCCTTGAAGGGCTCTGCACGTAGTAGACGGGCCTCCGGGGAGACCGTCCCGGTGACGAGTGGCTCAGGCTGCTCACCTCAGAGTCTGTCTTCGCTAGCGATGACATTGTTGATGGTCGGAGATTTTGATGGAGGAGGAGGAGGAGTATGAGTACTACTGTTTGATGATTATTATTTTTGAGTATTTCGTTCTCCGGAACGCACGTTATGTTTTTGTTTTCTTTATTGTTTACGAAGTCTTGTTTGTGAAGGTAATTAATAGGAGATGGTGGATCACTCGACAAAGAGAGTAATGGCAGTTGTCTAGTTGCTGGTTTTTTGGTTTAATATTTTGTCTATTTTCACTGTTTTGTTTGAGTAAGTTGTTTTTTTTCAATAATTTATTTATGCTGCTAATGGAAGATACACTTGGTCAACTAACACTGCAGTAACCACTAATTAACCACAGAAGCATGTGATAAATCCCATAATCGTAGAAGTGATAACCTTTGAAGACTTCAGCATGATGGATGAAGCTGGAATTTTGGAAGACTTTTAAGAAAATGTTGATGTAACCTCATGTTTTACTTGTGTTAACTTAAAACAGATGTGATTTTTTAAATTATTATTAAATTTGTGATAAATAATTATTAAATTTTAATTTAATAGTGATTTTAAAAGCTATATCAATTTTAGGTAGATTAAAATAAAAAAAAAATATGAGATTAACATTTATCATTAATATTATAAAATCAAAATACAATGAATGAAAATGATGAACCCATATATATATAGAGAATATGCAAGCAAAGTTGAAATTTATTGACACCTTTGTCACATGTTATTAGGTTGTGATCCATCCACACAAGCTCCATGGTCAAAGCACCACCTTAATTTGGCAGAACTGGACAAGTTTGTTTACAAAAGAGTAGGGTGTGGTATGGATTGTCCGGGTCTTGGGCCATACAAACGCGCGAAGCTCTGGATCCTGGAACGTAAGCTGCCATGATTGACGCCAAATTTGGATTCCAAGTGCCACATACTATTGGGCTGATACGTGTAAAAACACAATGTGATTTAAGAGCTAGTGATGAAGTAGGGGGTCCCAATTGGATGAGTTAAAGATCTTCCGTGAAATTCTGCACAAAGTCAAAGAATTCATGGATATCTTTATTTAAGAAGAGAGAAATAGTGTTATTTTTATCTTTTGCTCTTCTCTTATACATGTCCATATAAGAGAGAGGCAAATCCACCATTTAATTCGTGGCAGATTTAATAATAAATTTGCAAAAAAGATGTGGTTATAGGTAGATGTATAACATCTCTTGAAAGAAAATATTAAAGGCACTCCTAGTTTCTATACTCCATGACCTAACAAGGCAAAGTGGTAGTGTTTTGTTAGCGGCTCAAAAGCAAATTTGCCCAGATTCTATGGTGGCCAACTACCTCTGACCAAACTTTCAAAGGGTGGTGACGTCCAACTATGATGACCACTCTCGGTGTGAGATTTGGTGGTCTTGACCACCCTGCATGGTGGTTGGGGATGATGTCAATCAAGAGATGGGAGGCCAAATTTTTTGTCTGCCACATTCCCAACATGTGCCATGTCAAGGAGTATAGCAGGCCAAGTGAAATTGAAGTATTTGTAACATTACTCATTTATTTATGTAGTGGTGAGTCTGGTGACAATAAATTCAAGATTGGACCAAGTCTTAGAGTAGGATATTGTTAGAAATTAAGATTGATACTTTAGAAAGTCTTTTAATGTGACCATAATATAAAATATTAGAATATTATTTATCCAAAAGCTTAAATGGATGAATTTAAATCCAATTGTGTTACATTAATCGCTAACTTGTATTCAATATGGGACCATATATATATATATATATATATAATATAAAAACTATTTTCTTTTACCTAGATAAATTAGAATATAAAGGTGTTCGATAGAATTGGCCAAGGTGGTCTTAACGTATTGCTGCTAGAATTACCAACTCCCCTGATGGCTATGTTGAACTTTAGCTGAAGGAAGTTGATCAGCGGTGGAGCCTGGGGGGACCGGAGCATATGGCATGACTTGGCCGTGATGTTGCTACTCAAAGTCTAGGCTGAATGGTGTTCTTTGTACGTAGTCCATGATGCTGAAGTGAGAGAACTGGCCGCGCTAAATGAAACAGGCACAACTTTCACCTGAAAAGCAGTCATTGGAGCCAGCTTTGCAGTAATGAGGCCAGGTGAGCTTCATTCAGTCCCTGGGGCGGAGGGAGAGGGTCCATTGTTGATGATGACCTCGTGAGCATCTGAATTTGCTTTCTAGTGTAAATGCAATTAATATCCACAGAGGAGCCTCAAATAGCATAGTGTTATTGTTGTACAATAGCATCACGAAAATGAATTTGGCTTCTTGGGATTGACATACCAGATCCTCCTAATTAAGCTGCTTTATTGTAATCGCCGACATGATCTGATACGGGTCAAGTGTATTATTATGATATGGGCTGGCTGTAATCCTGTAATCATCATTGAAGATTTTGTGGCTGTTGGACTCCATTTGAGGTGTGCACCCATAAAAGGGCCACCACTCCAGGCTCCACAGCAGCAGAAGGACAAGCGTCGGTGATCAATATTAATTACGGTGGAAAAGCTTCTACACCGCTAATTTGAGTCTATCAACCCACACCTTTTCTTGCCACTTCAGCATTTGCGCTCATAATTAGAATGATTATGAATTCATTCTCATCTTTGCAGGTTTTTTTTTTTTTTGAGAAGATCATTGCAGTTAATATAATGATCGTGTTTCTGACTTCATAATATTTTGAAAACAAGGGGTTATTAGAGTGAACATAAATATTAAGTCACAATTTCCCCTTTTCCCTGTACCCCTCATCGAATAGAAACAAAAAAATATATATTAAGTCATAATTTATCTCAAAAACTTCAATTTATAAAAAAATTGTGAATTTAATCAACACTTCATTTTATGTGTGCCTAAAAAAAAGGAAAATGCTTGTGCATTTTCTAGAGGTCTTTCTAGGAGTTCTTCTAAATTTTTTTTTGATTTTTTAAATCAAATTGGGGCCCACCTCTCAATGAAAGATGGGTCCCAATTTGATTAAAAAAATTTTAAAAAAATCTAGAAGAACCCCTAAAAGGACTTCTAGAAGGTGTTCTAGCAAACCCCAAAAAAAAATTTAAGGTCTCATTTGGTTCGCGAAATAAACTCCTGAAATTGAATAATTATTTCTATAAAATATTTATTCTTTTTATTTGATAAGGGTTATTCTTAGAAATAATTATTTTGTGAGAATAATTATTTCCTTATGAAGAAGAATAGCCATTTCTCTATTCTTTGAGAAATTAATAATATTTTTTTTTTTTAAAAAAAACCATTTTTTATTTTTTAATTTATTTTTTTTTAAAAAAAACACAGGGTGATCACACTAACCTCGGCAACCCTTGTGGTGGTTAGCGGGGGTGGTGCCACTCAGGTGCATTTGGGGGGTGACCTTCTTTTTCCACACGTAAACAAAAGGGAAAAGCCACAAAATATGGCAATGAATGTGGAACTTCTTTTGCAATATTGGTGAACAATCATAGTCTTGTCACTTTAATTTAGTGGTCCAGACAAGAAAAGTGAATGTTTTGTGCTATTACTTTTCACATACAAGCTTATTTTCCACAGGTGAGCCGTGAGCCATCTCTCACCCATGGCTACTCTAACTCTGCAAGTTCTTTGTTCAATTCTTCTGACTATATCCAACCTCTCCTCCAATTTGGCACAGACCAAGACATATATAATTCACATGGATTCATCAGCCATTCCCAAAGTCTTCTGGAGCCACCAGAGCTGGTATTTGGCCACCCTTTCTTCCATATCAGTCAATCTCAAAACAACCACCTCTAGACTTATCTATGCTTACACAAACTCAATTCATGGCTTTACCGCATCTCTCACTCTTTCCGAGCTTGAGGCCCTGCAAAAATCCCCTGGCTATATGTCTTGTACCCGAGATCGCCCTCTTACCATGCACACAACCCACACTTCTCAATTCATTGGTCTAAGTTCTGTCTCTGGTGCATGGCCATCTTCCAATTACGGACAGGATGTCATAATTGGTTTAGTTGACACTGGAATTTGGCCTGAGAGTGAGAGTTTCAAAGATGATGGAATGACTCAAATTCCATCTAGATGGAAAGGACAATGTGTGCCTGGCACCCAATTCAATGCTTCCTTGTGCAACAAGAAGCTTATTGGCGCTCGGATTTACAACAAGGGTCTACTTGCTAACGAGCCCAACGTAAAAATTTCAATGGAATCTCCCCGTGATACAAGCGGGCATGGAACACATACTGCATCCACAGCTGCAGGCAACTATGTAAAAGGCGCATCCTTTTTTGGTTATGCCGCTGGTACTGCTAGTGGCATGGCTCCACGGGCTAGAATAGCTATGTACAAAGCAGCCTGGAGATATGGGGTCTACTCATCCGATGTTCTTGCCGCAATCGACCAGGCAATTCAAGATGGGGTGGATATACTGTCCCTGTCCTTGGGTTTTGGCTTGGATGGCAATTCCTTGGTAGATGATCCAATTGCAATAGCCACTTTTGCAGCCATGGAAAAGGGTGTAGTGATTGTTGCTTCGGCAGGAAATGACGGGCCTCTGTATGGTACCTTAAACAATGGAGCTCCGTGGGTACTAACTATTGGTGCGGGTACCATTGATCGTAAATTTGAAGGAATTCTTACTCTGGGAAATGGTATGCAAATCACCTTTGTGTCCTTGTATCCGGCGAATTCTTCTCTAAGCCAACTGTCTCTTGTTTTCATGGATGGCTGCCAAAGTGTGGAGGAAATGAGGAAAAATAAAGACAAGATTATTGTGTGCAAAGACAGTCTTAGTATAAGCACTCAAGTGGAAAATGCAGAGTCTGCAAGAGTTCATGGAGCTGTCTTCATTTCCAATTTTTCTTCATCCGAATTCTACACACGAACCTCATTTCCAACTGCATTTATTGGTCTGCGAGATGGGCAAACTGTAATAGACTACATACAGGAGAACAGCAATCCAAGAGGAAGCTTGATATATCAAAAGACAGTTACTGGCACCAAGCCAGCACCAATGGTGGATAGCTATAGCTCCAGGGGCCCATTCCCAAGCTGCCCGAGTGTCCTAAAGCCAGACCTTGTGGCCCCTGGCTCATTTGTCCTAGCATCATGGTCTCCAATTAGTGCCGTTGCTGAGGTTCAATCACGTCCTTTGTTTAGCAACTTCAATCTTGACTCAGGCACCTCAATGGCTACCCCTCATGCGGCTGGTGTAGCTGCACTTATAAAAGAAGTGCACCCAGATTGGAGTCCTGCGGCCATCCTGTCTGCCCTAGTGACCACAGCAAGCTCATTAGACAACACTTTTAGCCCCATAAAAGATAAAGCAAAAAACGAGTTGCCAGCCAGCCCTCTAGACATGGGAGCTGGCCACATTGATCCCAACAAGGCACTTGATCCAGGACTTGTCTATGATGCAAAAGTAGAGGACTACATAAAGCTTCTCTGTGCAATGAATTACACGGCAACACAAATTAGAATCATTACAAGGTCCACACACAACTGTGTCAACAGGTCTCTGGATCTTAATTACCCATCTTTCATTGCTTTTTTTAATGATTATGATTCGAATTCAGATGCAAAAGTTGTGCAAGAATTTTGGAGAACGGTAACTAATGTGGGAGAGGGAATGTCAAGTTATACTGCAGAATTAACTGCAATAAGTGGTTTAAAGGTGAAGGTGGAGCCAGAGAAGCTCTTTTTCAAGCACAAGTATGAAAAGCAAAGTTACAAGCTCAGCTTGGAGGGGCCAAAACTTTTGAAAGAGGTGGTGGCCCATGGATCTCTTAGTTGGGTGGATGACCGTGGTAAATATGTAGTGACAAGCCCAATAGCGGCGACAAGCTTCGTGCCGGAATCTCCTTCAAGGGCATAGCTATGAGTACCCTGTGCTATTATCATTATAAATTTATAATGGAAGTTGAACACTGCATATCTAAATTAAGTTCCTTTCCCGTCTTCTTTCTTTTTCCCTTCTTACTTTTCCCTATAGCTTTCCTAGCTTTCCCCACAATGTTTAAGGCAAAGCTTGACCAGGCGATATAGATGGCGTAGAATCGTACGTTCGTAGATGTCATTTCCTTATCAATTCGCACAGATTGAGACATCTTCTGGTAAGAGCAACCATGAGCATTTCAAATAACGATAACGTTGCAGTTTCAATATCAGGAACTCAAAACTTAAATACAAGATAATGATAGAAGAATCTAGATCAAGATAAGATTGTATAGTGTGCGTTTGAATTTTGTAAATAATATTCAGTGGTATAGCTTGAGTAATAAATATAAGCATCAGCTCCCATCAATAATTATTGGAGGCACAATTCAACAATTTCATTTTTAAATCTATTTATGGTATCACAGCAATAGAGACAAACGTCCACATTTTTTTGTTTCCTCTTTCCCTACATACAATCATGTCTAATACATCTTCCTCAACAGCTCAACTTCATCCACTTCGACCACCACAATATCTCGTCCATATGTTGCTCCTCTCAACACTACCAATCTTTTTAAATTAAAGAAAGACAATTACCTGTCATGGAAGGCTCAAATACTACCTTATTTGCATGGCATACACAACAGTGCAAAATAAAATCAGAACCACACATTGATTTAGGACGTGGATCTATCGAGCGGTCTTCAACAATTAAAGTATAAAAGAAAGGATTTTCAATCTGTTTCAAGATCCCACCTGATTTTCATTTCAATTTGGTTCAAATTGCAAATTTCTTAATTTCCATAGTAGTTTATTGAAATTATCATTTTTAGTTAAGAGGAATGCTTCTACGTATACCAGGTGGTCTTACCTGGTATACGTAGAAGCATTCCTCTTTAGTTAAGGTTCCTCGTTTAGTTGATTAGGTTTATTAGTTTAGCAATTACCATGTAAATCTAATGTTTCCTGTTTTAAATGATTTACTTGCTTTTTAGGGTTTAGTTTCTATCAAAATAAATAGTACAACATTACAAAATTCTTCTTTCCAAAATGAAGGATTTTCTCTTATCCACGCTGATGTATTATCGCAAACAACAAATTAAATCTCTGACCCATCAAATCTTTGCACTAGTGTTTCCAGATTGTTAGAAATAGCAGAGGTCCACATCCTGAATTTTGCTTCTGCAAAAGCTACTACTGATGTTATTGGCTGGAAGACTTTGCCTGGATTAGGTGTCTTCGTCGTCTTATCGTATTTTGGTATTTCATGCTGACGAGGTCCACTGCTACAGGTGTCCCAAAAGACGTTGATCTACTTTCTTTTCTTTTCTATCCTTTCTGCTACGTCACACATGCATCTTCCTTGAGCAATTCCTCTCGAAGTCTTTTTTTTCCTTCAATTTCTTCCGTTCCCATCTTCGTGATCGTAGGAGACGCAATTGATAGCCATAAGACGATTAATTCTTCCCAATTCAATTTGGTTACAATTTGTTTTTATAACAATTGCGTATTGGAGAAACTGTACGTCTGGATGAGGTAATACCAGATACCCCCTAGCTTCGATGAGGGCTAAGATATATATATATAAGGGTTGTTTTCTTTTGACTAAGATCTGCAGAGAAGGTAAATTTAAAATGGAATTGTAAACAAAGAATGGGACAACTTTAGACAACTCGGGTCATAGAAGTCTGCAAATACGATGCTGTATGATTTCGCTCGCTATATGTAATTTAATATCCAATATATTTGGGTTGAAATAGACTTAAGTTCAAAGATTTTTAAGAGTACTGTTAGAAAAATCTCTAAGGCCTCGTTTGGTTCGCGGAATGACTATTCCATTAGGAAAAGGAATAGCTATTCCTTGGAATAGAAGAGGGTGGAATGGAATAGCTATGCCTATTCTTTGGTTTGGTTGTAACGATGGAATAGAATACTTAATAGGTATTCTTTTGTTTGGTATAATGCAATACGCTGGTGAATGGAATCATATTATAATCAAATTTTCTAAAATACCCTTATAATACAAATATAATTTAAGGACGTTTTCTTCTTTATTTTTAAAAGAAAAACCATTATAAATAACCTTTAAAAAAAAAAAAAAACTGGCCATCTTCCTAAAAAAAAAATGTCCGAATTTTTTTTTAAAAAAACTGTCAGTTTTTTTTTTTTTTTAAAACAAAAAATGCTTTCATTTTTTTTTTTTTTTGCACCTCATTTTGCCTTGGTCTTAGCACTACAAAATGATGTCCACAAATGATAAAAAAAAAAATGCACATCAACAGAATCATCATATTCACCTCACCCATCAATTTTATTTTATTTTTTTTAAAAAAAAAATGAAAAGCACATCAACAAATGGTCTCATAATACTCTAAAAAAAATTAATGCATCACTTTAAAAAACTTAAAACATCTTAATCATCCAAAAATTGTATACCACAATTCTTAATTTAAAAAACTTAAAACATAATTGAAAACTAAATATAGTCAACTTTGAACAACTGCTCATGCCTCATTAAGAATTCCACGCACCAATTCTTCCTTGTCGTCGTCTGAAATGCTAAAGAATACATCCATTACTTCAGGCTGACGAACAATTAATCTTACTGCTTTGAGACGGTCCTTGCTGCTAAGACCAATTATCTTTAATAGCTCGTCATTAACTTTTAATCTATTTTCAGGTGCTATTGTCCCGGTAACTGCCTTGCTAAGATTATCTGATGCAGCCATTAAATGTTACAAGCAGGTTACCAACTTCTTTCATTGTGTGGGCAATGCTTTCTTCGATGCTCTTATTATTTTTTTTTCTTTTCCGACCTGAAAATCCTTCTCCATTGCCATTAGTGGGAAACTGTGTGCATGTCACGTCTTCGTTAATCTCTTCTAACCCATCTTTATCATTTTGGTCCATATTGTTTTCATCATGTTGTATTTCTTCACACATGTCAATAGGTGTTTGAGCGTCTCTGCCAGTAGCATGGTCTTTTGCATAGATAATGCAAAGATCCTCGTATAAGGGAAATGATTTGTTTCTAAAAGTAGATGCTCCTTTATGACTCTACACAACCATCAAATAATATAATATCCAATTAATATATTATGAACATAATAAGAATACAAATTTAAAATGCACAACATTTTAAAATTTTACCTGCACATATGCTTGCCACATAGCATCTTCAGCAACCACACATTTCCTCACATTGTCCCACCCAAATCCACTTGCATCAGGACCACACAACATTGCATGGATTACTTGAAAATCCTTTTTCAAAGTTTTCAGTCTTGATTCTATATGTGGTTTTGCTTTGATCCCAGCATTTGGTAATGTTTTTGAGAGCTTCACCTCCAAGATTTTAAGATAACCTTAGGAATAGTCATTCCATTCCATGACCTATTCCGCAAACCAAACGGGGCCTAAATACTTTTTTTTTTCAATGAAAAATAATAGATGTACAAAAACTTATTACAAAGTGAGGTGGCATTAAATGATTGAATAGCTCAAAATTTGAATTCTTTTCCTACCCAATCATTTAGTGTCAATTCACTTTGTAAGAGGTTTTTGTACAAAAACTTTTGTACGCCTATCATTCCTCTTTTCAATTTGTTTCTAGACCTTTGGAGGGGGCAGAGCCCTGGGCCCCTTGAATTCGTCCCTAATTGGCAGATATTTTAACCCTTACCTTGCAGTATTTAGCACATATAATTCATTTAAGCTTCAAACTTGCAAATAAATTTTCTTAGGCATAACTATCAAATTTTCTTATGTTTATTTTGCTTCATTCAATTAACACTAGTGAAACAAAATGATTTATACCATAAGCTGATATATATATATATATATCTTCATCTCATGTTATTTGTTTTTTCTGAAATTTTTTTTTTGACTAGGTTTTTTCTGAAATTACACAAATGTTCTAGAAGCTAATATTAGCATAAAACAACATTAATTTGCAATTAGAATATGGTACGTTCACATTTAACCTTGAAACGTACAATCTTCTTTTTAATTATTATTATTATTTTGAAAATGAGAGTGGGTGTAACGTTTCGCGAGAAGATGATAATAGCCGCTTTATATATGACGAAGAGAACGGAATAGTAATAGGAAGACGCGTACGTTTCCCTCTCTTACCAAACTCGATCGTATGGTCTCGTTTCACCTTAATTTCTTTGCGACAGAACCAAAGTCAATTCCTAAACCTCAGATTAAAAACTGCTACAGAAGAGAGAGAGAGAGAGAATTGAACCACCTTTCTCTCTTTCTCCCTCCCTCTCAGAACAAACCCAAATGCCACCAATGAAGGCATATTCAATCTCCTTGATTTCATTCCTACAGTTTTTATGTTATTTTGAGGCCCTCTTATCATTAACTCCTTAATACAAATTAACACTTGTTTTTTTATCTTATTGCAGAGAATAAACTTCTTCGTCAATCTCCAAATCCAATCTCTGTTCATCGCAGTTTGTCTCTTTGCCTATTCCTCCAGTCTCACGGTATTTCCCTAAACTCGCAAACAATCTCATCATTACTAATATATATATATAATCAACGTTTCGAATTCTGCATGGTTCATGTACTCTTGTATTTCGACTCAGATCGGAGAGACATGTTCGTCCAACAGTCAATGTAACACCGGCTTACTCTGCGGGAAGTGCGATGCCAGCGGCAACACCCGGTCCAGGTGCGTTCGGGTCCAACCACTGAACCCCACATCAAAAGTATGTCTTTCTCTTCGGGTTTTTTTTTTTTTTCTTTAAAGTAAAATGGTAGAAGGGCAACCAAGTTGAACCAACTGTAGCTACTTTATTTAACGTATTGCTCAGAGAAAGCCTAGATGGTGAAAAACGAAACACTTCTTCAAAACCAATCAAACTATAACTTATAGGGGCCCCACTAAAAATACGAACAACACCCAATTCTATCCAATTTTATGGGGCAGTTTCCAACAGCTTCCCATTTCGGAAGTTAAAACTTTGTTTATTTGTTTTGTTGGGTGGTTGTTTTCTGATTGAATAACATATGTCGTGCACATGGCATGTTGTGGTTTTGGTGTGTGATTAGGTGAAAGGCCTGCCATATAACCAATACTCATGGCTGACGACCCACAACTCGTACGCTCTGATGGGTGCCAAGTCCGTGACTGGTTTTCCTATACTCTCTCCCACCAACCAGGAAGACTCGGTCACCAGCCAACTGAATGTGAGTTTCTCCTCAATTTGCATATTTGTGGTTTTAAAAGATAAATATTAGACGCGTTTTTCAGATAATAAATAGATAAAATGTGCATACTTTTCCGAAATGAATTTTTTAAAATACATTTGCTAGAGTGTTATTAAACTGTTTTTTTGTAAATTTAAGAAAACTATCTTCATGGAGAAAAGTACCACAGTTCCTTTTACTGGCAGGAAGCTTGGGGGTATGTTTGATATTAATTGATAATGGTCTTAAAATATGTTTTTTGATTTTGGTTAAAAAAAAAATGTTTTGATGTGATAGTGAATAATGTTTTTTGATGTGGTCCATAATTGAAAAGCATTTGGCTCCATTTATTAATATTTTAAGATGGTGTTTTTTGTTTAAAAAAAATGTTTTGATGTGATATTGAAAAGTATTTTTTGATGTGGTCCATAATTGAAAAGCATGTGGCTCGGTTTGTTAATATTTTTAAGATGGTGTTTTTTGTTTAAAAAATTGTTATGATGTGACATTAAAATAAAAGTCATTTTTAGTGTTTTGTATTTTGAAGTATTTGTTAATATATTTTTTTAAAAAAAAAAAAACAAAAACTTATCAAACGAAGTTGTGTTTGAATTGTTTATTAATAATTTTGAAAAAGTGTCTTTTATTTTAAAATATAAAAAAATATTCTCAAAATCGTAGGAAAATCTACATTTTTCAAATCACAGGCAATATGAATATTTTTAAAGTTTAAAATGCGATTTTATCAAACGTTTAATTGTATTTTTAAAAATTATAATTTTAAATCACACGTTTTAAAATCAAAAAACTATATGCCTGTGCATATGCTGTGTGAGCTATAATTGCCCAGACCAAAAAGTAAGCATACCAACTAACCCACCAAAATCATGTCACTTTTGCTATTTAATTATGCATGGTGAGAGCCCACATTAGTTTTATATATTGATTTATTTTGTTTATTTGTTTGACTTTCCATAAAGATATGTGTGTTTTCTCTTGTAGAATGGTGCTCGAGGGCTTATGCTAGATATGTATGACTTCGAGAATGACATATGGTTATGTCACTCTGACGGCAAATGTCTCAATTACACAGCATTTGTAAGAGCCTCTTTGGATGATGGATGCTTAACTTTGCTAATTAGGATAATTTCCCCTTCTCTCTAACTGATTCTACACTAACTTTGCCGATTCCCAGCAACCTGCCATTAACGTGCTGAAAGAGATCCAAGCGTTTTTAGAAGCAAATCCGTCGGAGATTGTCACCATTTTTATTGAGGATTATGTGACATCTTCACAGGGCTTGACTAAGGTCTTTAATGCATCTGGCCTTAGTAACTACTGGTTCCCACTGTCCCAGATGCCCAAAAACGGCACAAATTGGCCGACAGTCGATGATATGATCCAGAAGAATCAGCGGTTAGTGGTCTTCACCTCCAAATCATCCAAGGAGGCCTCCGAGGGGATTGCTTATCAGTGGAACTATGTTGTCGAAAATCAGTGTGGGTATTATGTTTTCTTCCTAAAGATTATGTTCTAAAAACCAAATATTTACTAAAAGTTTAATCTAGCATAAGAAGGGATAAAAGAGTGTTTGGACCCATCAGTTCGTCTGCCACTCTTTATAAAAAATTCTTTAACTAGAGGTGAAGAATCAATTTTGATGATGTACTGGAATATCAGATGGAGATGAAGGGATGGTAGCTGGTTCTTGTCCAAGTCGTGCTGAATCGTCACCCATGAACACAACGACAATATCCCTGGTTCTTCAGAATTATTTTCCTACTAATCCCAATGCTTCTGAAGCTTGCGCCGACAATTCAGCTCCATTAACTAGCATGATGCAAACATGTTATGAAGCAGATAGCAAACGGTGGCCAAACTTCATTGCCGTTGATTTTTACGAGGTATTGGCTTGTATTTGTTATGTCAGTTCTTTCAAGAGAGTTATATCTGCTATATATATATATATTGACTTTTTTGTGGCAGAGGAGTGATGGTGGAGGAGCCCCCGAAGCTGTAGATGAAGCAAATGGTCATCTGACTTGTGGGTGTGACAACATTGCCTACTGCAAGGTTACCAACTATTTCTTTTCCCTTGGCTTTTTAATCATGTACCATTTCAAGACTGGCTTACACTGTAACAAAGAATTCTAAAAAAGATTGAATATAATGGGAGGCTATAAGGCTAACTAGTAATCTCACCCTTGTTTATATATGAGCAGGCAAACGCTACTTTTGGTACATGTGACATCCCTCCCATTGCTCCGCCTCCGCCTGCTGCCGCAGGATCTGGATCCGGATCCTCACCATCATCACCAGGTCTTTCCAACATTGCTTACTTGGATAGTAGGCCAATGCAACTGCGGTGGTTGTTTGGGGCAATACTGGCCACTATGTTTTTTTGGCTGTAATTTTTCACATCTTGCTGATAACCTTCCTCCTCTATTCTTTGAAACACACGGAGCATTTCTTTTGATGAGATTGATGTTGTTTCATTTCGAGTTTTGATATAATTATGGATGAAAATGATAATAGGGATTTGGCTTATGTGCTCTAAAAAAAAATGTAAGAGATCTCTTATAGTTTTTTTAACGGTTAAGATATAATTTCACTCTCATTTTCATGAAAAACTTGAAATTAAATTTAGACCGTTAAAAAAGCTATACACGAGATGGGCTGTAGTTTTTTGTTTTTAATGAGCCTAAGATATTAGATACACGGCACTAATTGAGTTTTGTTGAAACACAGAATTGCATATGAAATGCAGAAGATGGTCTTTCTTTTGTCCAATAGATTCTTGTCTAATACATTTTTCAATTCTTTAAAGTTCCAAGCATTTCTTGACCACAAAGGCAATTTTAAGGTGAAACTCCGTAAATTGTTGGATTCTCTTTACAAGCTAAGCAAATTCTAATAGCTTCCTAAACAGAAATAATCATATTACTTTCGCGTAGCTATTTTTGCTGGCTATGTAGAGGGCCATAATCAGCCAAGCAAGTCTTAGTATAATTATAGACTGGGAAAGGGACCTTCACATTTTTTCTTGATGTTGCCATCTTGCCTCAGTGCATGCACCCCACTTTCGTGAAATTCCTAAAGTTTTTTGATCATATGCATCAAGAATTATTCACATCAAAGGGGTCTTCAACACCTTTGCACTGTCGACTTGTTAGCCTCTCCTCTGTCCCTTCCAACTCTACGTTCCTAAAACAAGATACTCAGAACCAGATCAGTAAACAGCTACAAGAAAGAAACAATAACATCCAAGGGATACAAAGTGATATGTGTTCTACTTTATCTACTACAGAACAACGATGAAGAAAGGGAGTAGCAGCTAACCAGTTTGTGAAAAGGAGGGGGAAATGGTAAACTAATCATATATAGGGGGAAAATGTTTGTGCATCTTCTAGAGGTCCTTCTAGGGGTCCTTCAAATTTTTTTATTTTTTTTATTTTTTTTATTTTTTATTTTTTAAATCAAATTATATAGGGTGTGTTTGGGATTGCGATTTTGTAAACAAAAAGTGCGATTTTAAACCAAATTGCTAAAAATGAATCGTTTGGAGATTGCATTTTTAAAAAATTGCGATTTGAAAACGTAGAAAAATCTGCGTTTTCAAATTGCAAGTAAGATGATGTTTTTTTGAAAACGCAGAATTTTAAATGTTAAACTATGATTTTAAAGATCAAACTGCAATTTTGTGAAACGTTTAACTGCATTTTTAAAATCGCAAACCCAAACGAACCCATAGTATCACAACGGCCAAATGAGATAAATGGAAGTTGTAATGGATTACACTATATCCGCTCAAAACACCAAGCAGGAAAAAAAAAATGTTCAGAAGCAATACATTTTTTAAATGCCATGAAATTCCTGCTCCAATTTGATCATATGCAGAGTCAGCCAGCTTTTAGAGTCGTTTTCCAAAATTAATAATTGCTTATCAATCATATAGTTTGGTATGGTTTGATAATTTTAATTATCGTTTCCTAATTAATCTGCTTAAATATAGATTATTTGTTGAAAAGACTAATTGATTGGATAGTAGGTGATCTGAGCATTGTTAGTGTACCTGTATGCATTAGACTGAATTTGAAATGAAATTTGAGCAGAGTTGCATACATACTTCTTTGAATGGGGTGTCTTCAGCTTCAAGAATATGTATAACTTGTCCCATTTTTGGCCGCTTCTGTGCATTAGGGTCTACACAACGTAAAGCCACAAGAAGAGCCCGCTTCAATGCCCTTGAAGTAGGCTTCTCAGGTAGCGTTGGATCCAATACTCCTTCTGGATTCCTGTTAGCGACCATATTCTTAAGCCACTCAACTAAGTTGACCTGAAAATTCTTGGCTTTTTAATTAAAAGCAACATGGAAGAGGAGAGATATAAAAGGCCAACCTACAAAAGTTTTTTGGCTGATTCTACTATCTTTGAAGCAAAGCGATATTAATAATATAGTGCACACCTCTTCCGGAGGTCGGCTATAATCAACTGGGTTCCTTCCAGAAATTATTTCCATTATAAGAATCCCAAAACTGTATGCATCGCTTCTTTCGTTCAGCATGCCTGTGCTTGCATATTCAGGAGCTACATAGCTACAAAAACAGAAGAAAAGAAAAAAAAAAAGCCTGTTGTCACCTCTTTAGCCACACTGGCACGCAGACTCATATAAAAACACAGCCCTACATACCCAAATGTTCCCATGACACGGGTTGTAATGTAGCTACTCTCTGAGCCGAGGAGCTTGGCAAGGCCAAAATCTGAAACCTTTGCATTCCACAGCTTGTCAACTAAAATGTTACTCGATTTTATATCGCGGTGAACAACTTTGGGTTCCAGTCCCTCGTGAAGGTAAGCTAGCCTACATGATTCGTCCAGTTATAAACATGCTTAATTCAAGTGGCCAGTGAAACAATGCAATGGATGAGGTGCAGGGAAAGGAATGAACATAAAAAACTAAGGCTCAAATGTGAGTGATTTGGATCATACCCTTTTGCAGTTCCGAGGATGATATTCATCCGATTCTCCCAAGTAAGAGGGCTGCAAGGCCCTACATCCCCATGAAGCCACTGTTCCAAATTCCCATTGTTTACATACTCATAGACAAGCATCCTATCATATAACCAAACAAGCAGTCATCCTCGAGGCTTAAAGATGATAATCTAACATCATTTACGAAAGTATACATCAGCTTAATATTGTTTCCAATGGGGAATTAATACACTCTACTAGCCTGCAATACCAAAGGCTAAATTTCAAATAAGGAAGCTGTGGTAATTAGGCAACAATTGAGTACCTATGAGCTCCTTCAGCACAGTAACCAAGCAATCTCACCAAATTCTTATGCCGAACCCGGCCAATTGCCTCAACCTCAATTTTGAACTCCTTCTCAGCTTGTCCCCTACAGGATACCCAAATATCTGATTCATCAATCTTTAACATTAACTAACTTGTTCAATACAAAACGGCCACGAATTAAGCCCCAAATTCTAACAGAACACAATATTCCACCACTAATGTATCCCAAAAACAGAGTGCGTTCTAAAGGCAGTAAATAGATGAAGCTAGCAAGAAAGCACCTATTATTGAGCAAATTCTTGACAGCAACCTGAGTTTTGTCCTCCAAAACACCATGATATACAATCCCATACCCACCTTCGCCGATGACGTTCTCGTCGGCAAAGCAATTCGTCGAGGCCTCAAGCTCTCTCAAAGTGTACCAATGCCCCCACCCCAAGTGTGAAACTTCAGGGACCACCATAGCCACCTGATGATCCACACCACGACCCTCCCCACTCCCTTGCGAAGAAGAAGACCTACAAAACCGCTCAGGATAAGAAATCCTATGGTCCTTCCCAATCTCAATGTGAATCCTGTGGTACCCCACCGGGCTCTCTTCCTCCGGAGGTGGTAGCAGCAGTGCCTGCCTTTCGATTCCGGGAACTGGGTCCGGTTCAGGAAATGGGACGGCTTGGATTTGAGTCCTGCTCGGCTTGGACCGGGCATGGTCGACTCTAATCTCTTGGATCTCTTTGGAGACAAGGGGAATCGTGGGTCGGCGTAAAGTCTTAGTTTTGGAGCGCTTGGAGGCCAGCCAGCAGAGAGAGATGAGGAAGAGAAGAAGCACAAAGGCAGCTCCAACACAAAAACCAAGAACAACCCAGAGTTTAAGGCCAAAGATTGAGGTTTGATTTGAGAGCTGGTCGTTCATACGGCCTGATTTGTGATCAGACATCGGAAGTCTTGTCTGATTCAGTGATCCTACTTTTTTGTGAGCTTCAAAGGATAACTAAAAAAGAGCTAGCTTGACGCTTATACAATGCACTGAAAGTGGATCGCTGTGTGTGTTTTGTGTGTATAGAGACAGTTAGACAGGGGAACCAGAGACAGTGAGTGAGAGAGTAATGGAGGAGACAGCAGCTGGCGTTGATGGTTATTTCTTTTGGGATCAGTTTTGTCTTGGTCTCCGAGTAGTTAACTACGTACGCGGGTTAATGTGTTTGCCGCGTGTGAATGCACAAAAAAGTTACATTAATCTCTAACAACAATTGCGTAACTCCAGCAGTATGTATGTGCAACACAATCCCGTGTCACATCAATAAAATATGAACAAATATATATATATATATAGTGCATAGCCTTAGTCAAAAAGTTATATTCGCCAGATGGACCGTTTCTACTTTCTAGTGATATTAATCTCCCTAATTTTTTGTTTTCTTTGTTTGTTAGTTCTTCTGCTAAGAAAACATAAACAAGTAAAAAGTAATTGACAGTAATTTTTTTTAAACTCGGTTGAATAATTTCTTTCAATTCACTATCTAAAAATGTTATATGTTTGTTAACACGTAAAAGACACATAAAATGTGTTTCTTACATGTTTTATTAATAGAATTAATTAAAAAATATATGTATACCTTTTATATATTTAAAAAACACATGACACTTTTAAATATTATATTAAAAGAAATTCGTTATTTAAAGTAATATCAATATCATAAAACAGAACAATCCTCATTCCAAAAATAAAAGCTGTTATGTTCAAAATGCATTGGTTTTAGCTAGCACTTCCACAAATGGAATTCACCTCAAAAAGTACATCAATCGCATTTTCACTGCACCATAAAGAGAAGTGTCATTATAATTTATCAATAAATCATATAGTTGTGCCACTTAACTATTAATTGAGAAACCTAACCTAACCTTGACGCCTATTAATTTGACAAACCTACCCTTGACCGTTTTCCATTCTTAATGAACGCGAACAGAGTACAAAGAGACGTGGGCTTTTTTTTTTTTGTCTGGGCGTCAAAATTTTTATTTTTTGAAAAATATTTTTCAGTTGAAATTATTTTTCAAAACAACAATTTCAGCTAAAGACATTTTTAAGCGTATGATGAGCTGCAAGGGAGAGAGACGTCGAAGATGAGCTATGGAAGAAAATAATGTGTGAAAACAAAAGGCTTTTGAGGTAAGATTAAGATTCAATACAATTATATACTCATATTGCTTGCTAATTACTTCCATATATTACTTAAAATTTGAATAGGCAACTGTAAGGTGATCCTTGTGGAGCTTATTTGTCCGAACAAATATTCGGGTAGCTTGATACATGTTTGGGTAGGTAGGCCTCATAAAGGGCTATTTAACAATAGCCTATCTGAAAATGTAAATGTAAGAGAGCGGTGAAAAATAATTTATATATATGAGCAATATAAATAATTTTACGCTTTATTAAAGTTTTTTTTTTTTGTCAATTAAAAATATTTTCAGGTTGATCAATATTTTTATATCTCACCAAACATTCAAAAATTAAAAATACATTTTTTATAAAATATTTTATGTATAAGCAAACGAAACTTTAAAAATATATATTAATTATAGTAGAAAGTCGGTATATAATTAGGCTCTTTCCATTTTCAAGTAAAATGCAAAAGAAAAAAAAAATCAATTTTATGATGTCGGCAGCTCGAAATGCAGGATCCATCAGCCAGGGCATGGGAGCCGAAAATCAAATTGCATCTCTTAAGAGTGTCCATGTTGCATTGTGGTTGTTGGATTTTGGAACCATGCGTTTGTTTTATACGTTATTTATAGCAAAGGAAGAATCCACCAAAGTGTGTCTCTTTGTTTTATTCCGTGATTTATTGTGGGGTCAAACTTATACTTTTGGTATTATGATCATGATGATTTCCCATTTCAACAGGCTATAAAGTTTTATTCAATTGTAGGATCCAAAGGAAGAAGAAAAGAAAAAGAAGAAGAAAAGAATCCAAAGAAGCATATTAAAACAAGTTTTAAAGCTCATTCGAAAATTGCTATACATCTTCTTTTTGTTTTTTGTTTTTTTGGTTTTTACTTTTTTTATTTTTTAAAATTATCATTAGATCTATGTAACTTGTATAGATTTTACCCATGAGACTTATAGATTCAATAGTAATTTTTTAAAAAAAATATGAAGATGAGAGAAAGACAGGAAATAAAGAAACATTTTTCAATTCAGATAAGGTCTTTAAAAATTGCATGGAGTGAAGAGGATTTAGCTATTAAAAAAAAAAAAAGGATTTTTAGTAATGACTTGCCACGTCGAATACTAAAATGTAGACCATCACGTGACACCCACATAATACATACCATAATTACAAACTGGCATAACAGTCCACATAACATTTATTTATATAAAATGTGGAACTACAAAAAAAAAAAAAAAAAAAAAAATCTAAAAAAATTGTAGTATCCTAAGCATGAATGAACTAGATGGGGCCGGTAAGGGCCATGGCACCTTTCATCCCTTCTAGTTACAAATTTATATATAATTACAATATTTATGTAAATATATAGTTGAAATGTTTATATATTTATGATTAAATTGTTATATATAGCTAAAACAATTCTTAAAATATTTATACATAGTTAAATATGTATATTTTTTGGTCTAAAAATTAAGTCCAACCCTTATGAGAATGAGTAAAGCTTGGAGAAAACTCATAGAGGTAAGATTATGTCCAATTTTCTTCGTCTTTCTAGAATTATACTTAAGTTTTATTGGTAGAAAATTGATTGTGTTAGCACATTAAAAGTTGTGACGGTTATATGCATTAGGGTTATTGAAAAGGAAAATTAGAGTTTTGATTCAAATGAGTAATTTTTATAATACATTTGGTATTTTTGAATGCATGTTCGGTTGATTATGATCGTATGTTGTGGAGGAAGAGATGGTTGACAATACAATTAAGGTTTGGAATAGCTTTTGTGTGGAAAAATTCAAGACAACAAGTCTTCGTTCGAATGAGGCAAGCACATAATACCTTGTTCGAACCCCCATTTGCAAGCCGTTCGAGCATTACATCCCATAGAAAAATGTAGGGTTTCTCGAGGAAAAAAAAAAGGAAGAAGATTGTTTAAGGTTTAGTTAGAGTGTTAAGGTTTTCAAATAATGAAAATCCTAATTAGTAAGCATAATATGTTGTAAATGAATACGTGGCAATGATTTAAGCGGAACAAATAAATAAATATTTTATTTACTAAGTCCATCATTAAATACTCTTATTTTGTAATTATGGGATAGGGTATCACATCATCTACATTGCTTGGTAAAAAATATTCAAAGTTATTTGGTATTACGTACATATCGGAACAATATACTAAATTGACTTTTTATTTTTTATTTTATTATTTTTTTAATTTTTAATTTTTATTCCTACTAAATTGACACTTACCTATATCCCAACTGACAATAAGTGCAGTTGCTTCACTTTTGTGCTTGATTCGAAAGTTTCTATACATAGTAAGTAGCTAAATTTTGAACTCTTGCTTGATTACCAGAATGTAAGATGTCCCGACCACGAGAGGAACCTAGGGAAAAAACTATAGGAGACAACCTCAACAACGAAGATCGACAAAGGATCCTAGGGGATAACTTCAATGCAGACCAACAGAGGACCTCAAGGGAAAAACCCTATGGGATAGGATAACCTTAATGAAGACCAATAGAGGACCTCGAGGATAAACCTAAGGGGACAACCTCAACGAAGACCGCACAATTACCCGATGAGAGACCCCATGGAATAACCTCAATGAAGACTGAACAAGGACCCTTGGAGAAAGACTCCAAGAGAGGCACTTCGACAATCCATCAAGTTGGCTGACATCAAGACATATTATGGCAAAGCTGAACGAAGCCAACAAGCAAGATGATAAAAAGTGCATTATGAGGTAACACCATCAAGTTGGCTGACATCAAGACAAATTATTGGCATTTTATAGGTTCGAAAATGTTATTCCACTTGAACCACCCCAAGAATAAAGCTACGAGTTCAAGCTCGAGGGCTAACACTAAACCACATTGAGAAAACACTCGGTCTCAAGAGATTGAGCCAACACCTAAAGATCAAGTTGTGTGCATGACATTAATAAAATACCTTATACAGAACTGAAGGGCAACTCATAAAGGGCCGACAGAATAACTCGAGAAGGGGAAGCAAACTAGAAACCAAATTTTAAGAAATTTATTGATTTCAAAGGAATGCCATTGACGGTAAGAAAAACAAAATTTTTAATGCCCGATCAATTGGATAGGTTGGCTACGATAATGGAGGGCAACTAAGAGCATTAGCAGCAGTTTCCCTTAAACCCTATTTCATTCTTTAGTGTAGGGAAAACTGTTAAAAATATACAAAAAAGTTCCTGCAGCAGCTTTTCTAAGTGTTTCATAAATTATAGAAACACGAAGGGAACCACTTTTGGTTCCCTTCATCTAAGGAATAAAAAATGGTTTCCTTAGCATTAATTTAATGTAAAAACTTTATCTCTCATTTATCTCTTCTCTACCATTTGTTTAAAACAATATTTAAATAATTTTTCTTTCATCTCTCTTTCTTCTAGTATTTAATTTAAATAATATTTAATTCATATAGAGAAAAATGAAGGGAAGTTGCTGTGAAGTGCATTTATATATAGAACTAAAAAATGGTTTTGTTATCTACATTAAAGAAAAGTTTAAGGGAAGCTGCTGCTAATGCTCTAATGATACTATAAATAAGCCTAAGACCTAAAGCCTTGGGCCCAATTGACATAAAGGTAAAGGTTAAAAACATATAATAGTTTTATGCCTACATTTATCTAATGCACAACTAGAAGCCCACTACATGACAATTAAACATGGAGTCTAATGTAAAAAACGGGACAATTCCTCTAAAAGACAAAGTGTTCATTCCACCAAAAATTATGTTTATTTTATTTTTCTTTGAGAATACTATATTGACTTAAACATTGAAGGCTTTCATGTCGGCCTTGAGATGGTGCAACTGAGGTGGTTCTCTTATTGTCTTGCATGTAACTTGTTGTTTGGTTTGGTTGTATTAAAATATGTTTATTTTTATAGTGTATATTTTGTTACATTATTTAAAATTTTAAATAACGTGCATTATGTTTAAATGATATGACACCATATATACTATTAAATATAATAAAATAAAATTTTAATCATGAAATTCATCATCTCGATTTCACTTAAAATTGAAAGGATCTTATTCGTGTAAACTTATGCATCAAAATCCTCTAAATTTTCCAGCTTAGTCCTGTGCCCACCAGATCAACAACTTGGTTATTGTTTTACGAGCACTGATTGGCAACAGCCTGGGCTGATGCACTATAGCATCAGCCCAGGCTGTTGTTTACATTTACTCTTGTTTTACATTAATACTCGTAATGGGCCGATCCGTGAGGCCTCTGGCCCATTCTCACATTATCCACCAATTAGCCCATTAATAATTCGCGCCAAAACCACAAATGAGTCCCGCCATTTTACAAATCCCCAAATCCAATTTCCCACTTTGACCTTCGTCGTGACCTTTCTAGTCTGAGAGAAAAAGACTGTAGGGTTCTCTTAGATTCAAAGAGAGAGAGAGAGAGTAGACATGGCGGACGAGCAAACCCTAGTCTCCGGCAGGCGCCGGAGCCGAGGCGCGGAGTCGTCGGCGCGGGCCTCAGCCCTTGAGCGCCTGAAAGCCCTGCGCCAAGGCGGAGGCCGGCGATCTGAGGCCGGCGGAGGGTTCCAGATCAAGATCGAGAACCCGATATATGACACCGTCGGCGAGGATGAGTACGACGCCCTCGTCGCCAAACGACGGGAGGAGGCCCGGGGCTTCATTGTTGACGACAACGGCCTCGGGTACGGCGACGAAGGCGAGGAGGAAGACTGGTCAAAGTCCGGACTCCCTTTATCGTCCGACGAAGAATCCGACGGAGGAGAAGCGCCGGAGAGACCAAAGAAGAAGAAGAAGAATGAGGCACAGCCCAAGAAACCCTCCGGTTCCTCTTCGCTGTCAGCGGCGGCAGCGATGATGGGGAAGCAGAGGATCTCGTCGATGTTCACTTCGTCGGTGTTCTTCAAGAAGGGCAAGGACGACAAGGCCAAAGGTTTGGTTTCTGATAGCATTGTCGACGATGTGATTGCGGAGTTCGCGCCGGACGAGACCGACAGAGAGAGGCGAAGAAGGGGGCAGGTGGCGGCGGGTTCGGTGTCAGTTTCGAAGAGTTTGGTGCCGACTAGTAGTGTTAAGAGCGAGGGTATTTCTTTTGGGGGAGTTGATTCGGTGGGTAGCAGGGAATTAGCTACAAATGGTGATAATTCTGTGTTGGGCTCTGAGGGAAAATGCGAGGCGGTGGAGGAGAAGGGTTTGACGGAGGAACGGGAAGGTGGGGGAGGATTGGAATCGGAGATGGGTGAGGGCCCGATCTCTGAATCAGATGGTTTGGGGACTAAGGGAGGCGTGGTTGAGGAGAAGATGGTGAATGGTGTGGAAATGAAAGCGGAGCCGGTGGTCAAGAAGGAGGTTATTGCATTGAATGCGAAGATTGAGGAAGAGAAGGACCCAGCGTTGAGTGCTGCCACTGCCGGATGGCAGGCGGTGAGGAGTGGAGGGAACGGGAGTGTTGGTGGTGTTGCAAAGGACGTCAGCAATGGTTTTAGTTCTGAAGAGAAGTTGGATTTCGATGTGGACTCGGACGGGTTGCTGCCTTTCTACATTCTTGATGCACATGAGGAGTTTTATGGGGCTAATATGGGCACCCTCTATCTGTTTGGGAAGGTAAGATGTGAATGGTATTGATGTTATGTTATATTTTATTGGAAGCACTAGTATGTGAATTACGTAATTGGGGTAGTACATTGATTATGGATGACAGAAGAATATGAGTGCTTGATGGTGAGCAAATTAAGCGAAACAATGGCAAGTTCATTTTCTTTTTGGGGTATTTCTTGTAATTTGGCTTTGTTAAAAGTCTTTGCTCAATGAATCTTCCCTAGGATTCATGAGTTTGATTTCAAGGCAAGTGATGTGAATATAAGTATTTCAGTTTTTGCTATGCATAAACGCTGAAATCTTGTATTTAACTCGTTCACATGGTATTCCTTGAATTTGAAAATTTTGTGTAACTTAAGTCCATTCAAAATTGAAACAGTATTAGCATGTTGTATAGTTTGATGTTTGCTTTATTTTGTTATTTTTTTGCAAATTGAGATCTCTTTTGTTAGCTTGAATTGTGGCATATTTCATTCAGCCTTAAGATCAACAAAGCCTGCTGTGTTTCCTGAAGAAGATTAAGGAATGTGTTTGTCCTATTTCATTTGGTTATTTATTTATGTTTCCTTGATCATAAAGCTTGAGTAGTTAATACTTTTTTCAATCAGTAGTAGCTTTCTAGAGCTTGGTGGTTTACTTTGCCTTTTTTCCTATTCAAGCATCTTTTGTCATGGATGTCATGTGATCGTTTTGCTGCTTCAGTCTCAGTGTCTTATAAATATGATTAAACTTTGTTGCTTCATATATATATATATATATATGAAACAATGCACTTGACTATCAATATCTCTTGTTGCAATTTAGGTCAAAGCAGGAAGTACATACCACAGTTGCTGTGTAGTTGTCAAGAACATGCAAAGATGCATCTATGCAATTCCAAATGGCTCGTTGTTTCACAGTGAAGAGATGATGAAGCTCGAGAAAGATGTTGAAGAATCTCGGATTTCTCCCACAGCTTTCCATACAAAGCTGCAAGTAAGTTATATATTTGTAAATATATACACTTACATCTACAATTTTTTCCCCCTTTTGTTTTTTCATTATGATTCCTTTTGTTTCCCATGTTTGATACCATAGATGTTCACTATCTATTTATTTTTCATATTTGTAGGATTTGGCTTCAGGATTGAAGAGTGAAATTTCAAAGAAGTTGTTAGATATCAACGTGTCGACTTTTAGCATGGCACCAGTGAAGGTGTGCGGATTGAATCAGTCTGATGTTTCCAGAAGTGCATTGTCTAACTTATATATGACAATCTTTGTTGTAACATATTCACATTTCTTTCGTGTTCTTCTTTCCACTTTGTTGCTTATTTGTGTCATACGAACTTGTCACAGAGGAGATATGCATTTGAGCGATCTGACATACCTCTGGGGGAGAATTATGTCCTTAAGATCAATTACCCATTCAAGGTATATTACTAAACCTGTGAACCAAATTAGCAATTTGATTCAGAACATTGAATTGCATGTTCAGATTTTCGTGTGCCAACTTCTTATGCATTGATTATTATTTTTTGTTTACTTTTAATGAACTTGGAGTTTGGAGATTACTGTTGCATTTTAGAAGGTATAACTGATAAGTCTATTGTCGTAGGACCCGCCCCTTCCAGTTGATTTAAAAGGAGAATCTTTCTGTGCTCTGCTAGGAACTCACTGCAGGTACAAGTATTCAGAGCTGGTTCCTCATATCCAGTGTTTCATCTGTATTTCTCAGCATGATTTGCTTTCTTTTGCATATTGTTGATGAGTTACCTTGAAGTCCACTACTAGTATTGAATTAAGTTAATCATATTCCATATGCATTATTTTTGGTAGGCTTCTTTTATTACTATATTTCTCATTAGTCAAGTGGACTACTTAAGACTTACTGTATCCAAAAAATAGTGAACTGACAATGTATCACCATATACAGTGCTTTGGAGCTTTTTCTTGTTAAAAGGAAGATAAAGGGACCTTCCTGGCTATCAGTTTCAAAATTTTCTAGCTGCCCAGCTCCTCAACGGGTGAGATTTTAATAGCCTGATACTTTTTTTGTTCAAGTGTTTAATTATGCTTATGTAGTCTCTCTCTCTCTCTCTCTCTCTCTGTTTTGCTTGTTCTCAGTTTCAGGTCTAACAGCTTGGTTATAAACTTGCACAGGTTAGCTGGTGCAAATTTGAGGTGACTGTTGACTCACCAAAAGACATACAAATTTCATCAAAGAATGCGATAGAGATTCCTCCAGTGGTTGTTACAGCAATAAATTTGAAAACAATTATCAATGAAAAGCATAACGTAAATGAAATTGTCTCTGCATCTGTCATTTGCTGTCATAAGGCCAAGGTTTGTTCAAGAGCCTCTCTTGGTAATGCTGATTTGGCATGTCTTGTTACATTATGCAACTTGTATTATGTTTGTAGTTGTTAGCCCATGGTATGTATATTCTTGTTTCTTTCAGATAGAATACAATTACATATCAACTATGGTTGATGTTAGTTGATATGCTAGTTTGAGTCAGGATTTGGTTGCAGAAATTGTCAAATATTATTTACTGCTTTTACTTAATTTCTGGGAATATGGTCTTACACATGATATCAACAAATAACAATTACTTGACATGTCGGGGAGTGGTCAGTATTTTAAGTTTAGATGAGTGGTGTGAATTTCGAGTGAAAAGATGCATAAGTGTAGATGGTTTTTAGTGCAAGACATTTGAGTAATTTTCATGATGCTGTTTAGCTTACAGCTTTTCAAATGAATTTACTTTCAGAATAACCAAAGTTTTGGAGGTCAATTTCTGGATTAACTCGATGTTCATAAAGTTTCCTTAATGTGTTCCTCTTCTATTGTCTACAAAATTTAACCAAAAGTTGAGTTTCAATTATAAGTTAGTTTTATACTCAAACTGCTGATTATTATTCCCAAATTTCTGAGTATGTTGATTCCAATTTTTCTCATATAAGCTGTTGCACTGTGCTAAAATAGTGTACTACTTGTGCTGTTTGACCTTTCAGATTGACACTCCCATGTTGGCCTCAGAATGGAAGCGATCTGGCATGTTGAGTCATTTTACTGTCGTCCGCAAGCTTGATGGAGACATATTTCCAATGGGATTCACTAAAGAGGCTACTGATAGAAACTCTAAGGCTGGATCAAATGTTTTAAGCATTGAAAGCAGGTAAGTTTTGCCTTAATACGTTTTCAATCAATTTTTGTCTCTGTATCCTCTTAGAAAGTATGGTGTTTTGCTATTGAAATTATATTGTAGTTCCTGTTAATTAAGTATTTACATCTTTATATTGCAGTGAACGGGCCTTGTTAAATCGTCTGATGATTGAGTTATACAAGTTGGATAGTGATGTTCTTGTTGGACATAATATATCTGGGTTTGACCTGGATGTTCTTCTCCACAGAGCCCAGGTGGGAACTTTTTTGCAATCCTTTTTTACAAAAATATTTAAGCATATCCATAATATATATTTTGGTGTTTTAATAACTTTGGGAGAAATGGTGGCACTATGTCATTTTTAAATGAAAAAGATGCATTTTGCATCTTCAAGAACCAACTGAATCCAACCACTGGCCAGATGCAGTTCCTTATTAGTCAATGTGATACCATTTAACTTAGGCAATATCTCTTTACTGTTCAACTTATCAAAAAAAAAAAAATCTCTTTGCTGTTCAAGTAAAAATAAGAGAATTTACCAGCCAAAGTAAAAAGGAAGATCAAATTATCCAAAGTACAATTTTCTGCTGTTGTATGCATCAAATGTGCATTTAGGTAGCTGGCTTCATTCCCAAAATGTCCATCTATCCTAGTTTTATCATCATCTGAAGATTCCCATGTTTGTTTAAAATACAAATTCTCCTGTTGTGTCCATTAGATGCATATATAATGAGCTTCCATCATCACAAAAAATGCTCATATATTTGAATGGCACAGGTTTGCAAAGTTCCAAACAGCATGTGGTCCAAAATAGGTCGCCTCAAGCGTTCAGTGATGCCTAAGCTTGCAAAAGGAAGCACCATATTTGGGTCTGGAGCAAGTCCAGGGATCATGTCTTGCATTGCTGGTCGGCTCTTATGTGATACATATTTGTGTTCCCGTGACCTATTAAAAGAGGTATGGTACTTGTATGCAAAACTATAACAGGTGGTAATGCTGGTTAAGTTCATATATGCAACTTTTATTCTTCCAGGTCAGTTATTCTTTGACACAACTGGCAAAGACTCAGCTGAACAAAGACCGGAAGGAGATCACTCCACGCGATATTCCTAGAATGTTACAAACTTCAGAATCCCTCATGGAACTTGTAGGTTCTAATTATTACTTTAATTACTTCTTCTGGTTGTTGTGTTTGATTATAAATCAAGATCGAGCCTTACTTTTTCCTTGGCAAAAAGAGTAGAGTTTTAGGAATGGGTAGGTCAAGTCGTAGTTTGGCCATCTTGTGTGGCGGTTGGTCACCGTCTTTTGCAAACGTGAGCAGATTCATGGTAGTGAAAATTGCTGAATAACTATTTTCTGATGAGTTTGATGACATTTGCTGTTCCTGTATTTTTTGTGCCTCACTTCAGGACTTTGACAGACCATAATGCTTGGTAGTGATGTTAGCCTTGTGGGGTGTTTGTGATTCAATTGCTAGACCCCTTGTTTAATTCAAACATCTCTTACCATTGCTAAGTGAGATGAGTTTTTTATAATCCAGATAATGGTTAAACATGTTAACTTTGCCTACTATAATTGGAAAATTATTGCCCCATCGTGGGTCAGGGTTTTATGGTTCCCATAATAATTTTTTTTTTCTTATGCATCCAGATTGAATATGGTGAGACAGATGGATGGTTGTCTATGGAACTCATGTTTCATCTGAGTGTTCTGCCCCTCACACGTCAGTTGACTAATATCAGTGGTAATCTCTGGGGAAAAACTCTCCAAGTGAGTACTCACAATAGTATTCCTTATACAATTTGAAGATGAAGATTTCCTGATAATTAAATTTTCTCTACATCTCATGTATGCCTTTTCAGGGTGCTAGGGCGCAGAGAGTAGAATATCTTTTATTGCATGCATTCCATGCAAAGAAATATATTGTTCCGGACAAGATGTCATCTCATATGAAGGAAACAAAATTGATGAAAAGGAGAACAAATCATGGTGATGGGGACAGAAATGCTGATGAATTGGATATGGATGACACAAATTTTGTTAATGATGCTCCACATAGTGATCATGGAAAAGGGAAAAAGGGTCCTGCCTATGCAGGTGGATTGGTGTTGGAGCCAAAGAAAGGTTTATATGACAAGTATATATTACTGCTGGATTTTAATAGTCTTTATCCTTCTATTATTCAGGTTCGTAACAATCCCAACCACCGCCCAAAATCTCCCCATCCTTCTGTTTCTCCTATTAGTTTTCAACTCTCTCCTCCAATGCAAAGTGATGGCAATTATTACTGGCTATTTTTGTGGCAGTAATGCTTAACTGATATATTACAGGAATATAATATCTGCTTCACAACGGTTGAAAGATCTCCAGATGGATTAGTTCCCCTCTTACCATCTAGTAAAACGCCAGGAGTTCTACCTGAGGTACAAGTACCTTAGATACAATGAATCTTTTGTTTACTGTTTTTTCAGTATAGTTGAACTTTCATGATGATGCTGGTTCACTTGATTATGTGGTTCTATGCAATCATGGTCTGGATATCAATACCAATAAACTGACCTACTATCAATCCTACGTCCTCGTTGCTTAGAGCTAACAAGTGTTTGAGCCAACGCCTCACTCCCTCTCTCCCTCCCCCCAGAAAAGAAAAAAAGAAGAAAAGAGCATAATCCATTTTTATTTGCGCACGTGACTGTACTTAAACCACATTATCATTTATTGCTCTCATGGTTTTTCGTTTCACGTTTTATGCACTTCTATAATCTCTAAGATTTAATGGGACTTCAATAATTGCTATTTGCACCTGCAAACAGGAGAGTAAGAGAGGTTTACTTTGCACCTGTTCTCTAGAACTTCAATGCAGCCTCATTGATATTTGTGGATAGATAATCCTGTTCAATATCTGGCTATGACATGGTTGCTGGATTTCTTAAAATCATGGCTTTCTCTTTTTTGCAGAAAGATTCTTGAACAAGTATCATGGTGTTTGATTAGAACTTGCTCAAGCGATCTTTTGAATAAAAAAAAGGAACTTATTCTGATTCATTAGGTTTATGCAAGCTATCTAAGCTTACTGTTTGCTTTTACATTAGGCTTTCTAATATGGATTCTCTGTACTGTATTTTTGCGTCCTTTTATTATGTAAATGACAGGTGCCTATTGTTTGTCTCACGTACTCTTTTGTAGTTGCTAAAAAACCTGGTTCAAAGGAGAAGAATGGTGAAGTCATGGATGAAGACTGCATCTGGTCTCAAAGTTCAGCAACTAGACATTCAGCAGCAAGCACTAAAGCTCACTGCAAACAGGTTTGTGTTTTTTTTCTTGCACCTTTAATTCATAATTCTCCCCTTCAGTACTTTAAGTTTTGACTGTCTTTTTCATTTATTCTTTCTTTATATGGTCTGCTTTGTTTGATAATGCAGTATGTATGGATGCCTGGGGTTTTCCAATTCACGATTTTATGCAAAGCCTCTAGCAGAGCTTATAACACTACAAGTAAGAAAAATATGTATGGCTAATGCTTAAATAGCTTCAAGTCTTACTCTTAAGTAACCAGATTCTGTCCTTCATATTGAATGCTTCTGTAAATTACTGAGCCACTCAAATAATTGTTGTGCAGGGCAGGGAGATTCTGCAGAGTACTGTAGATCTTGTTCGGAATAATTTGAACTTAGAGGTCATTTTTTGTATTGAAACTTAGAAGCTGTGACTGTAGTTGTTTAATGTTTATATCTGTGTTTTCTCAACTGATGGTTAATATTACCTCTTAGAAGATGGATTGTTTTGTATCCTGCAGGTAATTTATGGTGATACAGATTCAATTATGATTTACAGTGGACTGGATGATATTGGAAAAGCAAAAGCAATATCAGGGAAAGTCATCCAAGAGGTGAGCTTATGTTTCTGAACTTGGTATTAGGAGGCGGATATTGGCTTAGAATCTTTTGGTGCAAAAACTTAAAATTTGAGGCCTACGTAGTGCATTCTTGAGGATATCCAATTAATCAGAATTACCTTTTTCCCACACTTCGCTATAGACATGATGCAACCGGATAGGACATCCTCAATTGAAGTGTTTCCTTGGGAAATGTCCTTTGTCCAATTGACTTTGATAAGAATCAAACTTTGTATCTTCATATCTGACATTTTGTAATAAATATCACTTATTGATGCACGAATTGCTTTTGATAACAATTATTTAGACCATCTAAGGGGTTGAACATTGCTCTCTGATTTTTCTTTGGTCACATTGGTAGATGCTTTGCTTCCAACGTGGCAGTGGGTGCATCACTCAAACAAAATGCATGTTTTGTGACGCTCTGTTAAGATGTGCCATCTCTTTGTCTTTGTATCTAGGTTAACAAGAAGTACAGGTGTTTAGAAATTGATCTTGATGGTTTGTACAAGAGAATGCTGCTTCTGAAGAAAAAGAAATATGCTGCCGTCAAAGTGCAATTCAAGGACGGGGCACCATACGAGGTGATATAAAAAAAGAAAACAAAAGCCCTTTTGGGTTAAATTATTCCATTATTGGAAACAAGGGCAGTGGGTTTACTGGCTTTATATTGTTGGTGCAGGTTATTGAACGAAAGGGTCTTGATATGGTTCGTCGTGACTGGAGCTTAATATCAAAGGAGTTGGGAGATTTCTGCCTAAGTCAAATTTTGTCGGGAGGGTACATCAAATTCTTTTTTTTTGTCAATATCGTGGGTTTGATTTGTTCTAAGCTGGCAATCAAAGATAAACAACTGGGTTACTTATTTGTCTTTGTCACATATATGGGTCTTATGCTTACAGGTCGTGTGAGGACGTTGTTGAATCAATACATAACTCTCTCATGAAGGTGAAGTCATTTTCTCTTTTTTTTTTTTAAAAAAAAAAAATTAATGTGACCATCTCTATCTGGTAAATAATTTGCGAGGAGGAAGGTAGAGACAATGTTTGCACTTTTTATGATACTTGAGCGCAGATTGAGGGTATAACTGCCATTTGACTTTACCATTGAACCCAAAACCTTACACTGCTAGAAATTGTGAAAGATCTAATTTAAATTCTTTAATTTGATAGGCCCAACCCAGTAAGCCTGAGGACATGTCAATCATTGATTGTACCAAACAGAAGAAATTCATTGACTTTAGTTTTTGGGACTTTAAAATTAAACTATCCCTTTGACATTTTGACTCATGGGTTTGATTGTGGTTGATTTGCGCCAACCACAGGCATTTGAAGTTATTAAGTGGTTTTGCTCTAGTGAAGTTATTATTAACCAACTTTTTGAAAGATGGGGAACGCCCCATTTCAATTGGATGATCATTGGATTGAACTGACAAGTGTATCATGGTTTAAAGTCATTGTCATTGAGAAATTAATCAACAACTCTGCATGTTAAACAGGTACAAGAAGATATGAGGAATGGACAGGTATCACTTGAGAAATACATCATCACAAAGACATTGACTAAACCGCCTGAAGCTTACCCAGACGCCAAAAACCAACCACATGTTCAAGTGAGTTCAGTCTCACATTCCACATTTAATTGAAACTTTGACTTATTTATTTAATGCATTCTTCCCATCTCATATGTTGCATAAATATTTCTTCTACTGACCTTTCTAGGTGGCACAACGATTGAAGCAAAGTGGTTACTCTACTGGTTGCAATGTTGGTGATACGATTCCTTACATAATATGCTGTGAGCAGGTTTGATAGAGTGTTTTTTTTTGGGTGGTTGAATTAGCATTAGCTGACCCCTGACTTATGGTTCTCTTGCATTTTGGATGTCATGTTTCTATAATTTTTCCTCTTTCTCTCTTTTTCTTTTTTTATGGACAGGGGGCTAGTTCTAGTAATTCAACAGGGATCGCTCAGCGTGCTAGGCATCCTGATGAACTGAAAAGAGAAGATGGGAAATGGATGATTGATATTGATTACTACTTGTCACAGCAGGTTTTGTTTTGTTTTGTTTTTTTTTTTTTTTTTTTTCAGATTTTCAATCAAATTATCAAACAAATGTAGTAATTTGTTACTACCATTGTACGGCTTGATTGAAGGCTTGATTTTACCATGCAGATTCATCCTGTTGTATCACGTCTTTGTGCGTCAATTCAAGGTACAAGTCCAGAACGCTTGGCTGATTGCTTAGGGCTCGACTCATCTAAGGTAAACTATTCCTCCTTACCAGCCTGACATCCGGTGGCCGATTTTTTTTCCTCTTCATTGTATTACTGACACTGTAAACTACGGTTTCCTTTAGTTCCGAAATAGATCAAGTGAAGCGGTCAGCAAGGATCCTTCCAGCTCACTCGCTATAGATGATGAGGAGAGGTGTGTCTATAAGTGCCATTATTGCACACGAGTTTATGTACATTTCAATGCCTATATTTCTTTCAAGCTTGTCCTTGTCACTTTGCCCAACACATTAAGTTGAGATTTATATGAATATTGTGGATATAGTATACAACTAGAGAACATGCATTACATTTTTGCCAACTCCGTTGTCCTTATTTTCTTAAATTTTTTTTTTTCTAGTTTCTAATTATTCTCAATTTCAAATTTAAATTTTTGTCTACTGTTTTCCTGACCTTTTATGGTATTTGTCCAATTCGTTGATTAGGTTTCATAATCAATTAGTTCCTCAAAAAATAAAAATAAAATAATAACGGATGGATGCTTGTGATTAATTGAAATGCAGATATAGGGGCTGCGAGCCTTTGATCTTGTCATGTCCCAGCTGCTCTAGTACTTTTGACTGTCCAGCTATCTTCAGTTCCATTTGTATGTCAATCAGTGAGAAGCCAACAAAGCCAGAAGCAGGGGAATCTACCTGCAATTTTTGGCAAAGATTGCGTTGTCCCAAATGCCCAGAAGAAGGCATATTGGGTAAAATATCTCCAGCAATGATCGCCAACCAGGTATTCACATAATATGTAGAATTTTAGACCTTAAAATCTGTCAGTCTTATATCTTGCAAAGCTGTGAACTGCCTGATTTTAGGCTAACGCTGGAGTGTGGGAAGTCCTCTTTATTGGTGATATATAATCATTAAATATATAAATACACTCGTCTAACCTTACCCTGAATGGGAACCTATGCTTTGGTTTTGTAAGTTGGATACCAGATTTTCATGGAATATTTACTGCGAATATGTGCTTGACTGCCAGGTCAAAAGGCAAGCAGAGGGGTTCATGTCAAAGTACTATAAGGGCTTAATGACGGTAATCTCCTGCTGGTTGATCACTATGGGAAACATTGGGCTACTGAAGTAGTGACAATTTACTTTAGTGGTAATGAATAAGTTGGTTATTTTTTGCTTGCAGTGTGATGATGAAACTTGCAAATACACCACGCGCAGTCTCAACCTCCGTCTCATTGGTGATTCTGAGAGAGGAACTGTTTGTCCAAACTATCCTCGCTGTAATGGGCATCTTGTTCGAAAGGTTTACATCTCAAACTTCTTGAACCATGTTGGGTATTTTTTTTTTGGTCTTTATAATTACACTATTTCCTGTGCATATTTTGTTATGGCCTAAATAATGTAAAACTTAGCATGCCTGAAGTTTCCCTGGCCAATAACGAAGATGCTATGGCAATAACTTTTTTTCTCTTTTTAGATGGTCTGAATAATACCCTTACCAATTTACTGTATTTTTTGGGTGTGGAATGTACCTTAACTAGTACACGGAGGCAGATTTGTACAAGCAGCTCGCATTCTTCTGCTATGTGTTGGATACCGTACGCTGCATAGAAAAGGTTGTTTCCTTTGCTTCATTTTGTTATCTTTAGTTTTCATCATTTGGCTATTTATCTGTTAATACGTCAAGTCTTGTGTTGCAGGTGGAGGGTAGCAATAGACTTCCGTTTGAGAAAGAGTTGGCCAAGATTCGGCCTATGGTCAATTCGGCCGCATCAACAGTTCAAAGCATACGGGATCGTTGTGCCTATGGGTGGGTACAACTGCAGGATCTTTTCGTCACAGTTTGAAGTTTGCTAAATGATGCAGATCTTGGCGTATTTATGTCTATGTAGATTGTTCTTTTACCTTCTGCTCTGTATATATTGGATATACATATATAAGATATGCAGCCTGGAATCGGAGAGAGCTTGTAATAATTCTCTACAAGTTATGGTATATTAAAATTTATTTTTGTTGATTTTAATAAGAACACAGATTTAGTTGTAGTGGGATTTCAATTAATACCATGATAGTAAACGATGTTCTAAGCTGCAAGTTAAATCTTTGTATAAATACATTTTTGGTCCTTGTAGTTCTTTGAATTTTAGAAAGTGATTTATCACTCCCTACTGCTCAGGGTAAGAAAAAAATGGTTCACACGGTTAGAAAAGAAAGTTGGTAGAATTTGTTAATGTGTCGCATTAACGCTACTAATCAAATATCAATATGTACAAATAAAATGCAAGGGTGGCTGAACACCTTGAATTTATAAAAAAAAAAACTTACTACTACTGTAGACTTATCTGTCGCAGTAACGGTATATATATAAAATTTTATTGTAAGTGACACGTCATACTATTATTGGTGCTAATTTTTTTTTTGTTTACCTTAAAAGGTGTGATTAATTACTTTTTGCAAGAAACTATTTGTCAAAATCTCAAACTATTGAGACAAAAAATGCATTTATGCCTAAATCTTAGGGCGAAATTTCCGACCCTGAGAATAGACTGGTTGGGGAGCTATTCCAGCGTTTATCTTGAATAAACGTCTAGGATTGCCTTGCTTTGGACTGTATGCGTCAGAATTCATATACCAATAATATGATCAGAATGTTGGGTTTAACGTGCTCAAAAAGCCCACCAATCAAATTCCTTTAAAATCATAGCTTGAAAATAGAGTAATACTATTCTTTTTTACTCATTTTACTCTGACTAATGTAATTTGTTTCAAGTAATTTTTTTTTAAATGATTAATATGAAAAATCACTTAAAACACGACGTCTAAGTTGGTTTGAAGAGCAACATTACTCTTTATTTTTCATTCCCGTGCTTAAAGTCCACACGGTAGTCTTTGCTGCATTTGCTTAGCCTATTCTAAATGATTTTTGAATCTGGCCCGAATATATATATATATATATATATTTTTTAAAAAAGGATAATTGAAACTTAAAAGTGCTAAGTAACGTACAGACAGCAATCGTAAAGGAGAAATTGGATGAGGTTGATAGAAAGAAGCTAACAATTATTTTATTAACTAACAAAAGAACAAATTATTTCTCCTCAATCCAATTTACATGTGATATAAAAATCGTTTATTGGAATAATTACTTGCCCGGCCAAGTTTATTGGAATAATTACTTGCCCCGCCTGCTTCATGCAAATCCTTATTACAACTCCCCAACAGGTCCATGCAATCCTTATTGCAACTCCCCAACAGGTGCCTCGTTGAGCCATAGGAAATGAATGAAGTCATACAATTTTGCACTAACACTCACCTGCTTACCATTTATAACAGTTAAAATTTGCATTTGTTTTTCTTGACAGTAGAAAATAGATAGATGAAAAAATTTTGAGCTAATGATAATTAAATTATATCTAGTACCTTGTATGGCGTTGGGTTCAGTCTCCTCATGTGGTCGGGACGCATTTGCTCAAGTTGTCTGATGCAACGTTCCCTAATGTCCTTAAGTGGTGGTAAATCTTCTCTAGCTTTATCTTCAAGAAATAAAACTTGAGTTTACACATTTATTTGGTTGGATACTAAACAAAATGAATAATCAATCACGAGTTGCATCCAATAAAATGCCGATGACCCCTTCTTTGAAACAATATGCAAGTCATTAACATACTATAAACCTAATTTTTTGGTTAAGTATTTGATGATTTCAAACATGAATTGAACAAGCTGTAGTTTTTAACCGGCTGTATAGTGCAGAAGATCGGTGGTGTCAACCAAAAAACTAGAAAACTTTCCCAATAATAGACGCATGTGCATCCATGCACACACTATGGATTAAAAATAGGATAACAGCGCTCAACAATATTTGTTCAATAGTGTTTCTCAGACCGCCAAATATTGCAAAGTACCCACCTGAGCTTCCAAGCCAGTAACACTTTAGAAGCTCCTCAACACGCTGCGGCACCACATATGCTCTCTTAGATTCATTGAAAGGGTGACGACACAAGATTCTTTCTCCAACCTGCATGTTGAAAATAGACACAACATGAAACCTTTCTGTTTACACAATTTAATAGAGTGAACTGTGAACTCTTATATAAAATCGAGAAGGCAAGCAATAAAAGGGTACACAGGAAAACAAATTGCAATTAGGATATAAAGTAGTCAATGGCTTGGTGACTATGACCATCCAACCTCAAATCAAACAACCCCCAATCCAAATTATTTGGAAATGGCTACATGTAAATCTTATATAAGCTCATATACTCAAGCACATCTTTAAAATGATTCGTGACCACAAGATGTGACTAAGTCTTTTACAGCAAGTATCAACCTACTGCAACCCTCCTTTGTTTGAGCTTGGGACTGGCTGTCTAAAAATTAAGATGCTAAACATGACACTGGTGGAGTCTGGATTAAGTTTTACTTTTACTGACCAATTTCAAAAGGGGAAAATTAGGAAGAATCTATCAACCCAAGTTTCAAGATGAGACAGCCACAGAACATGGTCATTATTCTGCTCCCTGGTCCCTGGTATATACCACCTCTTTCATTTGGCTGTCAAAGTGTTTTGGTTCTTCAGAGTACATGCAGATCTCCTGAACTGCTCATCTCTGAAGTCTACTCTTTTGGTCTTCTTGTAACGACTTAAAGAAAGTGCTAGCAATATATGCGCTATCATTCCAAAAGATATAGTCAAGTTGTAAATGAAATTTCCTAGAATCACTTATAAAGCACAATCTCACCTACTAAATAATCAATGTGAGACTTAGCACCTATGAGCTCCTTTATAATTCATTCACTCTATGTAGTAGTTCATTTTTTCAATGTGGGACTAAATTTCTAGGGTTTCACACTTCCCAACCCCAAGTACTATAAAGACACTACCAATTTTTCAAATGTTGTTGAAGGGAGATGGATCTCAGAATCTGCTTCATACACCTGAATTGAAAATTTTCTTTTCAACTTTTTTTAATGGATTTTCAACTTGTATGGAAGCCCAAAATAGGGTAGAATACTAGAAATCCTAATCAAAACTATATGTATATACAATAGATACATCTACACTCAACACTAAAGCTTTCCACATAAAGGAAAGTGGAGCCAGATGCAGCATTACTCATAAAGTTCAAAATTATTTATAGTTGGTAAAAGCATTCGCATCACAAAATATGCGTCAGGGTGTTCTTTAGCCAGCCCTATTGGAAAGGAGAACAAAGAAAATAAAACATTGAATTAGTTCCTCCAGACAACCCTAGAGCATGTGGTTTAGATCTTTTTCTTTTTTACACCAAATAAAAAATTAAATTATGTGTTTGAAAAGGGAAAAGAAAAAAGAGGCCTCTCCTCTTGTACTCAATTCTGTTAGTCCTTAACACCCAATACAGGCCAAATCCACAAGATGACATTGTGATGAAAAATATATTCTCAGCTACAGTTCATATCAGTCATGATAGAAGGATGGATACATATGGATGAGAAAGCTAACATCTATATACCAAGAAGGGGTTTGGATGTACGCGGTGCAATTGATAGTAGCGCCAAGAGAAGAATGAGAGAGAGAGAGAGAAAGAGGGGGGGTACCTTTGGTGGTGGTTCATTTTCCCCTGTCATTATGTCTACTAAGGGATAACCTTCTTTCCCAAACAACCTGTAACACCGTTTTTTACATGGAATAGATACCTAGAACCAAATAAATGAAAAACATTAGGGGATGTACAGAAAATGTTATCTTCAGATTTCTTGACAGCATGATCAAACCTTTGAAACATCTTCAGAAAGTTTGATGCGTGGCTGATTATTTATCTCAACAAGCTTGAAAACGCAACCTAAAGCAGATTGAGCATAGCATGTAACCAGATAGGTTCCAATTCCAAATGCATCAACCTCATGACCCTGGCCAGGGAAAAGCAAATCCAATTAAGAAATTGATATAAATTGAATCTAGGTACCATACCACAGTTTATCAAAGACGTAAGGCGCACAAGCTTTTGACAAAATATATTATTCCTTCTATTTATAAGAAAGAAATAGAGAATAAGACAGAGATAGAAAAAGAAACACGAGGGAGAGATAGAAAGAAGTAAAATCTGAGAGAAACAAAAGATTGGTGAGAAAGAATATCCGGAGATAGAATGAGATATGAGAAGAAAGATGCAACATACTAAGTTAAACATGTGACATTCACTTGAGAAGGATCAAATCATTGAAGTGATTTTGTTTAACAAAAGATTACCTGTTTGTTTAAGGCATCTAAAGTTTCCTCATTGAGGTCATTACTAGCTGTGATACTTGTCTTCCCAAAACCAAGCAGTCCAAATTCCTTCTCGATGTCACAAAAGAACTTCCGGGCTTCACAAGACAAATATGCCAGGTCACCGGAGTCCAATCTAATCCCTACTGCTTTGTACCTGCTCGGCACATCATCTAAACTCAGTACTGGAAATAGAAATATTGCATTATTTACAAGGATCAAATCATTGAAGTTGAAGAGTCTTTAAGATGTTGTGTACACAATTCAAGTCACTAAAACCCCAAAACAATATGATGTATCAATGGTGAAAGAATAGAGGGATTATAGGAATACAAAAAACCTACTGTCTTCATCTCTCTCTCTTTCCTCCCAATCTTCTCTTTTCCCTCTTCCCCCTTCCCTCACGTTCAAAAGAAAAACACTGATTTTGTTCGGTTTTACCCATAATCATAACATGATTTAGTTTCTCTTTTTAATTGTTTAGTACTGAAAGGATTAGTAACTTAGATAATACTTGTTATTGTACTCATTATTTAACAATAGTTATATTGCATTTAATTGTTTAGTACTTGCATAACACTCTAACCATTTGACTAATGGGCTAAATATATTACTATTTTAATTTTTTAACTTTTCCTATAACATGTTATGAATCTTTCTCTTAGAAGTTACTAATTTATTATACATCAAAAATGTGCACTTGACTTCAATCAGCACATTGTTGCACTTTGCACCTAGGCTCTACGAGTCTTTGTGCTTAAGTGCACCTTGTGCTTTCTACAAAAGTGCTACATATCCATCCATCAAGTAGACATTCTTTATAATCTTTGACACTGTTTTCACCACCATCATCATTGTTATTGTTCTCATTAGCCATTGCTGCTATTGCTATAAACATAGGTGCCTTCTTCTTTTTTTTTGATAAGTAATAGTAACGTATCGTATAAATAAAGCATAGGTGCCTTCTGGAACAAGCAAAACCTATATTGTTTCATGGTTCCAGTCCAGCACCCAATTTGCATAATCCTAAAAGCATGAAAAAGATTGCTGCCCACCAAAAAGGGGATGGATGGAGTGACAATTGAAAAATGAAAGATATTTTGTTCATTGCTCATGCCAACATCAAGAGATTCTGTCTTATCATGAAGTATATGAATAGACATCAAAACCTTTAGACGTACCCCAAATCACTAAGGGCTAGAGCGACTGCGCAAAAGTTTGGAATTCCGCTCCTCATAACCTGTACCACAAATGTCAGTGACATGCAACTGAAGAATGTCATTATTAACAAGTATATACAAATTGTACCTAAATGAAGTATAGCTGATAAAAGAGTGAGGACTGTAATATTCTTACAATCTCTAGACATGACAAACAAAAGAACATATAGGATATAATGACCTGTATAACTATCCACAAAGAAAAGTACCACCATGAACTACATGAATTGAGCACTTGCATTTTACACCATTGTATCTTTCAGCATTCTTTTTTTGTTTTTTGTCTTTTTTTGGAAAATAAGAAGTTTAGAGTCAAAAGAAACTTAATTATTAAGAAAAGAATAGCAATCGATGTACGACTTGGTGAACCATTAAGCTTGTCACATCACAGTCATCAGACTAGCATATGGGGCAGAAACATTTCAAGATCACCTTCAAAAGCCAAGATAGCTAAATAACAAAAATACAAAAGAATACCAAGTTTTAAAGATATTTTGTTTTTAGCTCTTAAAGCTAAATGTAACATAGTCCAGATTTTAAGCAAAAATTGACCAACTTGAGCTCCCAATATAGCCAAAGTATGAGAGAGAGAATTTAAAGTTTGTAGGTCGACCATCATCTGCAGAAGATAAATCTTTAAAAGCAAATACTAAAACATGATGAGAAATTTTTTTTTTTAAAAAAAAATTGATATTAGTTTATAAACAGAAAGTTAAGATAAGTAGGTCTCATCCACATTATTTAAATATCTTGAGGAAATTGCAAAATTTTCACTTACATCATACGTGTCTACAAGAGCTAAAAAGTTATTAGGGAAGGCCAAGGCATATGATGAGAAAGCTGCTAGCTCACTTTGATTGGTCTCACCAAATGTGCCACGTAATGAATCTGACCACTGCAAAGCATGCATGGATTTTGGTGTTAACATGATTTTAATGAATTAATAAAGGCAAAACAAAAACCTTGCCAGTAATATAAGTTAGTATAAAGTTCATGCATTTCAAATAACATCAAAAGAAGCTGATGGATATATATTCTTCTGACGAGTAAAGAGAAAGAGATAAATAAAAAGGCCAAAACTAATACAATATAAAGTCAATAAAGCATTCAGTCCCAACTCATTGGGTTTGGCTGCACCATTGCTGCACAACTCTATCAAGGGCCACATCCACTATTTAACCATAGCTCGCCAGCATTTTCTCAGGACTTCAACGGCTAAACTAATGCTCTTTCCCACCTTCCACTTGTCCATATACTGCCTCTTAACTTAATTCTATTTGACACAAATGGATATGTATTGAAAAGTAATTAAATATGCCCAAGTTCAATGCACTTGCAAGTAATAACTTAGGTGGTGGTTCCAAACAGTGGTACATTAACTTAGATTTCTCTAACTATACATGAAAGTTACATGGGCACGTATTCATAAACCATATAGCAAAGTATTATTATTTTTTTAAAAAAAAAAAAGAATTAGAGGACCTAAAAAAATACCTGAATTTTGCTTAACCATGTCTGAACTAGACTAACAAAATCCTCACAGATACTTGATCCATCACTGCTATGAAGTGATTTATCTATGATCTCATCAGGGCTCTGCAAATTACTGAATAAATGAGATAAAGAATAGCTCATGCAAGAAGGTAGACATAAATCTAAGGAAAAGTAAAAATAATTCAAAGACTACAAACATATTATAATCAACTTTATGTTCATTAAACTTGCTCTTAGCAAATGCCATACAAAGATGTAATGAAATCCCCTGCAAGAAATACGAACCATAAATGAGCTAATGAAGGCATGGGAATGTGTTCCACGAAGTGGTATTCCAAATAACTTCCCAGCCGCAACATTGCTGCCAATACAACACAGAAACAAAGAAAACCATAAAAAACATTAGCTTGGATCAACAACAAAAGCACTCAAGAAGAGAATGAATTCTAGTGATCTCCAAACTGACCAAAAAGAGGAGAGTTACATCTCTCCTTTTCTCCAATCTAGCCAGTTGGGATTGAATGTTTGAATAAAATACATAAAATTAACACTGCTAAGTCAAAGAACACTGCCCATTCAGCAGAAGATTACTCTTATCCGTTAGTCCACTCTAAGAATTTTAATATATTAGCTACAAGCAAATTTATAACAACATTTACTTGTGAGTATACAGTGTTATGTGTGCATGAGTTATCTGCCTTATTATTTTACATTCTTCCAATTATTTTTTAAATGAAATATCATATCTTTTCTGCATGAGACAAATCCTGATAAGCAATGAAATACTTGGTCAAAAGTTCAACTGACTTTTTTAGCTTTTGCTTGGAAATAAACCATGCAGACTGAATACCACATGGATGCACTAATTGCAGGATCTTCAATTAAATTTAATTGAACACCTCACTACAAAGCATCGCCGTTTCAGCCAACCACAATATACCCAGTTACACGAACCATATACATTTAATTCAGGAACAAAAGGAATTCACATTTCCCTTAATGGATTCTAAGACCCACCATATCCGCAAGCATAGGTAAACCCAAAAGTTGTCCTGTCTTTATAATCAGATAGTTTTCAATAATTATATCAAATTTATTTCATGATGACAGACTCAAACACTCCATTAGAATAGACTCAAAAACAATAATGCTTGAGACACACACTTATAACCCAATTTATTCTCTAAGATTTTAGGACTCGATTTTGGATGTAGAAGTGCTGTGTGAATGAAACTTAGCATAGACAAGCAATGCTAAAAAAACTGCATCATTAACATATACTTTAGAAGGTATATAAAAGAAGCACAATCCTACTAAATTTGAGCTATGGGAAACATAAATCGATAAAAAAACATTGCAGTTGAAAATTCAAGAAGTGATATTTTCAACAAGTGATATTTTCAACCGATACTACCTTGTTGCATCAAACCCCCCAATATAGCAGTACTTTGATGCCCCTATTCCACCATCAGGTCCCTACATATAAAATGAAGACATCCTTCTCATGAAGATAAACACAGATGAACACTTCAAAATAAAGAAAAACAAATGAGCAACCTGAGCTCGTCGAAGCCCAAACTCAAGAAGCATTTTAGATTTTCCAGCAACAAATCGATGCCTTGCAGCATTGGTAGCTACTAATGATGCATAATTAATAAGATTCACAAATGGGGTTTCCAGCAATTGAACCACCTGAAACAGCCATATTTGCAAGATGTTATGTAAGATGTTTTTTTTGATAAGTCTTGAAAACAAAGCAACATTGAAACATGACATTCATATTAGAAGGAAATTAACAAAATGTGGAGAAAAAACCAGTTTGATGGTACTCACAGCAATTGGCCCTTCAATTCTTAGCAATGGCACCTTTGGGAAAACAACTGACCCCTCTGAAACAGAATACACTTCAACATCAGAACAGTCGATTCCTCTAAGATAGTTGTAGAATTCCTCCTATAGTTTATCAAAACAAAAAAGGATTAGTCAACCATTTATTTTGTAGGAATGATTCACAGACTAAATAATGGGCACCACAATATTCAAAAAAGCATTTTGAAACTACTGCTAGAAAGAACACGAGTTTCAATCTTCAATTTTGAGTTCTTTTTTTATCACTGGCAATTCACCTAATTCCATATTATTCCTGAGGACAAGAAACAAAGTAATAAAATGAGTTGCAAAGATGAAGAACATAAACAGTTGGAAAGTTGAAATGGTGCACGGTAAAGCTCCTCATGGCCATCACTTAATTTTCTCAACTAACAGGTTTACGTCCGAAGCACTGTCAGAGAATTACAACCCCAAGTAGCATCACAAAACTACCATAGACTAGTAGCAAAATCCAATAAAGATTAGGCAGAAACTTTTAGCACTACTAGGACGGAGTTCTTCCTTCTCGCATATGATTTGGGAGAACATTAACAAACATTTATGTTGTTTACACGCAAATTTATGTAAAACCCAGGTAATACCATGCATGTTAACTTTTTTTATGCATTTCTACTTTGTAGAAAATAAATAAATAAAGGAGCGAAAATCTTTCTGCACATTGATAATTGTATGTTAATGTCATGTACAAGATATTAGTGTAATAATTGTTGTTCTCATTATTGAAAAAGCCATGTGGCTACCTCCATGCACTAAAGATCAGAATATTATTACAACGAATCAAGTCAATAATTCTGTTTACCTCACATGAAGAAGGCAAGGATTCACGGACAAAAGAGATCTCATCCTCTGTGAACTTGAAATTAGCAATGAATCTTATGCATTCTTCTAAGCCAGCAAAGATTGTATATTCACCACCAAAGGGGTTCTTCCGAAAATATAAATCAAACCTGATGCAAAATTTTACAAATTAGACAAATAGAAACTTCTTAAACAAGTAGACAGCACAATTGACCTTTTAAAGTAGCTACACTATGGAAGCAACAAAATTAGCAGCTTAGGGACGAAGCATATGACATGGCACAAATCTTTATATTACCGTAATTAACCGAATTAGATGCCATAGTTAACTTACAAATCAATCCGGAATTAACTGAAGTGGGGAAAAAAGAAGTTTCGACAATTTGAGCACAACATTCAACATATCTTTTTATAACCCAGAAAGATGAACTCCTTTATTACATACTTTCAAAACAACCCATTTCCCACTCGTGCTAACATAAAATGGACTTAGATGATAAAGAAACCATCAGAGGACCACAATCTGCAAAGGCTTTTCAACATAAGAGTGGAAAACTCGACCAGCTACACAGCAAGGCATAGCTGAGCCAAACAGAACATTTGCAACCACAACCATTCATAAGCAGGCCAAATCATTGGGTGCCTTGAAGTTCCTAAGTATTTTGAAAGTAATACAAGGTGAATCAACGCTTAGTTAACAAAATGATGGGTTTAATACTAATGGAACAGTAGTTAGGAAATGCTTAAACTCTCTTCCAAAATCAACAAAACAAACCTCATACAAACATATTGACAACCTTTTTTTCATTGCACGACAATTCCTATGAATTTTCCTGGGAACCAAACAGAGCATAATGGGAAAAACAAAAACTCACACAGCTCGTTCGTGATGTTTGCCCGCTTTCCAGTACGCGTAAGCCATGGTGAACTGGTAGAGATCCGTGAGCAGAGGCGTGACCATCGGATTGGTTGGCCCATCCAGGACCCGGCCCCGACCTGAGAGCTCTCCATTCGGACCGTTCACTTTCGCCTCCATTTCGTTTTTGGGAATCGAATTCCTAGGGTTTGGTTGTTGTTGTTGTTGTTGTTGTTTTTGTTTCGCTTAGCTATGCGATTATATATACGTGCTCGGACTGTAAAAGCGAACGAGAGTGTCACGAAGACAGGAGCCACGAAACAGAGAGGGTCGTGTCTTGGGGTTCACGGAGAGATTTCCTGGCTGGAATAAGACCGTCAACGATGCGTTTTCTTTCTACGAGAATCGTTATTTTTGTTAATTTATCGCGCATTTTATTAGGGCGGGCGTGTTTTTAGTCATTTAGAATCCTCTTCTGATTTTTACTTCTTATTTTTTTATTTTGGCAAGTAAAAGGTTTTTCTTTGGTAAGTAAATATTATATTTGACGTTCTTGGTCCTTGTATCCGTTTGATACGCATTTGGAAACTGAAGCCCGTAATTCACGTAGTGAGCTATGTGATATACTTTCTTTCTTTTTTTTTTTGTTTTTCTTCACAATTTGATTCAACAATTTGACTTGGTAGAAGCCATGTTCCTTCCTTGGTTGATAACTTAGTTGAATTGGACTAGCTGGATTCAAACGTTTTGAACCATTGAATTTCAACAACATTTTGGCCTACACTTTCTCCATAATTAGACCTCACACAAATAAACAAATGTGTGCCTCACGAATTAGATAATACTTTCCAAAAGGTTGTAACTTTCTTTCCTTTTTTTTTTTTTCTTTTTTTAAGGAAAAAGGTTGCAACTTTACGCTGACAAAATTTTCTTTTAAATTGTCCTATGTTAATTATATTAAAAATGAATATGACAATTAAGTTAATGATATATATCAGTTTAATAGATTAAATTAAAAGAATTTTTTTTCTATTCTTAAAAAATAAAAAAAAATAAAAAATTGTACAATTGGAGAGGACATAAACAATGACTTTTCATTTGATTGTTTTTTGGGTATAAACAAATTTGCTGCAATACAAAAAATGGCCAATAATAATTAGTTTAAAGACAAACACTATGGTTTCGTCGTGAAGAAATCTACTAATCTTGCATTCAACAAGAAAGAGGAATATGTCAGCCTAGAGCTCTGCAAATAACTAGAAATAGTGGATTTGCCTCATAAGGGGTAAATACTTAAAACACATATTGTTACTATTTAAGGGTTTACAGTTTAACCAAATTAGTATTTAAGAGTTTTATTATTCGGCTCTTTATTTTTATCCTCAAAGTAGGGAGTAAAATCAATTTTTTTTTACTTTAGAGAACCATTTTTTCTAAACACCTACATTCGGCTCCCTACTTTAGGATCCACTTTGACTTTTTTATTTAAATATTAATATTTTTTTAAAAAAAATTAATTTTTTCTCTAAAAGGGAAAAACAAATAAAATTAAAAAAATTAAAAAGTATGAGAGATAAACTAATATTTTATTATAAAAAATAAGAGTAAGGAGTGAAATGGCTCCCTACTAGTAGGGAGCCATTTCATGCTCCTTATTTTTTTTCTCAAAGTAGGGAGCCAAATGTGAGCAATAAAATGATCAAAAATCCATTTTGGCTCCCTATTATAGGAATATCCCTATAATAAGNAAAAAAATTAAAAAGTATGAGAGATAAACTAATATTTTATTATAAAAAATAAGAGTAAGGAGTGAAATGGCTCCCTACTAGTAGGGAGCCATTTCATGCTCCCTATTTTTTTTTCTCAAAGTAGGGAGCCAAATGTGAGCAATAAAATGATCAAAAATCCATTTTGGCTCCCTATTATAGGAATATCCCTATAATAAGGAGTCGGATAATAATGCTCTAACAATTCTATAAATTTTGGATCAATGGTGAGCCTAAGAATTAAAAGTATAACTAAATCAGTATCTAACAATTGTAAAACTTTTTTATTTAGTTTTTTTTGTAAGTACAATTGTAAAACTTTTAGATCAATGCTTATGCCGTTAATGACACATCAAGGGCACAAATCCATATTCTTTTAGCTTTATTCTTTGTTGAAGTGACCAGGCATGGCTTCGTTTCAAGCGTCTATTGTGTGCACTTTAAATTCTATGAAATTGAGAAGTCTGTGAGGCTTTGTTTGTCATGCCAATCTCGATAGGATAAAGGTCCCTATAATTTTTTTAAAGTATAAAATTTTAAAAAGTATCTTTTTTCTTTATCTTTGTCCATCTTGTACATGTGACTTTTTTTTTTTTTTTTAAAGAGTTTCATTTTGTATTTGTGGGATCCATCTTTATCCATATGCAAGATGAATAAAGATGGAGAAAAAAGATTAACAACAAGCATTACTCATTTTTAAATTATGTAAATTCTAGCACTTTTTTTATATCAAACGACTTAAAAAATACTACATATTAAAAGATACGATGTTTTCGAAGCAGCAAAAAAAAAATTATTTTAAAAGATTTTTTATTTATTTATTTATTTCACTTTTAAAGAAACGTTTCTTCTTTAGTAAAGTAAAAGACATTTTTTAATTCAAAGCTTTTTTATGACATAAATCATAAAAACATTATAAAAATATATCAAATTTTCATTAGTAACATTAGTAACGTGTCATATTTTTTAATATATAGTATTTTTCAAGTCGTTCGATGTATAAAACAACTTGAATTGACGTAATTTAAAAATCTACACTTTCCAAAAAATTGTAAGAAATCCTTATCCTTCTCGAGATCAAATCTGGCAAAGCAACCCAATCATAAAAAAACATTGTGCACTCAATTTCTCAAGCACGTAATGGGATAAATTTAAAGGAGACCCAGATTCTTAAAAGGTTTAAGAATCTGGGTCTCCTTTAAACCTAAGTTTAGGATGATGTTATTCATGGATTAAATGTCTTTAAATAAACCACACTACAATAAGACTGCCTTCCTCAGCAATTCTTATCCACTTGCTGCAATGCCTATCTTACAAAATCCCTTTGTGACAAGAAACACGTGTACCATAAAAAACACCACCCACTTGGGTAACGTTTCACAGTTCATTGGTATTTGGTTATATGACTTTCAAAAGAAAATATTGTTAGTACTTATCAATCAGTCACGAAAATGTTGCAGTAAAAACTATTTTTGATTGTCAAGACATTATATCAAAGTAACTTTCAGATACCAGTTATTCCACTCCCAAACTCCGATAAGTTACCATTTTGGTGAGGGGAGAAGGTGAGGTGGTTTGGCGAGGAGAGTTTACATGGCTCATCTCCCATTTTGCATCACTAGTTCTATAACATTACTCAATGCATCGATGAGACAAATTCCACTCAATCGCAGCTCAGCTTGAGATAAAAGTCGAAATTATCGGAGCCTCTCCTATGCAATATGAAGAATTGGAAAAGCTTGTAGAAGTTGAAGCTACACCATATTCAAATAATTAAAGAGCGTCACACAGTTTAGCAAACTTCAAAATTCTCGTCTTTCCCTCTTGACATCTTCATTGGGAGCACTTCTTCCTGGGTGTATGCTGGTTTGATACAAAGCATATGTGAATAAGAAAACATCTTTATCAACACCATTTCACAATGCCACTGTACGAAATGACAATTAGCATGCGTTACATTTTGTACTTTCATTTCAAAAGAACACATTTGGGTCCTTTTTGAAAATTCCAGATTAACTAGTGTGAGTCAAGCTGCATTTTGTGCACATAAACATGATTTTCACGTTTACATTCCCTTACCACATAGAACTAAGTTACAGTATTTGATACAATAGCTTAGGCCTATGTGGTAGGCGGAGGTTGCTTGGTACCATGCAATAATATTATGAAGAAAAGACGAGATAAATGCATCGAAATATGTTCACCTTAAATGTGGCGTGAGTATAAGGTTGTGTTCTATATTCTTTAGAAGCACATCTTCTGACTGGTCTCTTCCTAGAATGCATGTTTCTAGAGAACTGCTGTCCTTTAGATCAGATGTTTGTGCATTGAAGGGAAGTGACACTGATGCCGTGGCTCCCATTTCAATTTCTTTCAACAAACAAATACATTTTCAGATTCACCAAAAATTTTACATGTCAGACCAAGGGCTTAAGAATACTGCACAGGTGAAACTCTATTATAAATGACCTCTTGGATCTGGCACTCACATGCTGCAAGCATATTGATTAACTGAACAATTAAAACATGAGGTCTGGAGACTCACCTAAAGGATTAGTATCAAGATGGTTTACATTTGATTGCTGATGCCGCAAAATGTCTCCCCCGCAGATCTCCTTCACGTTCAACAAATGTAAAATGGCTAGTATCATTTCCTTGATCTTGTATGCCTTATTGAAGGAGGTTTTAACTTAACAAATGTAAAATGGCTAGTATCATTTCCTTGATCTTGTATGCCTTATTGAAGGAGGTTTTAACTTACCTCGGAAGATGCATGCAGCTGGAAGGGTCCTAAATGAGCCTGGAATGAAGATTCCAACCCAAATGGGGTTTCTGAATTGACTATATTTGACATATTGGAAACAGATGGCTGGTTTGATGCAGTGCATTGGTTGGGTAGAGCAAACACATCATGCAATGGCGTTTCTTTGTTCAAAGGATGTGTGCCTGTCATGTTCAGATGCAGAGGTCTATATTCCGCACCAAGGTCCATTCTCATCTGGGGGAATTGGATAGGCTGCAATGCCCCTGGTAAGCACATGGGATGCAAACTCAAGCCGTTTCTCATTGATAACATCTGAAATGTGGGTCACAACATAAACAAATCAGAATGCCGTCAAGGTTTTGGCATTTTTATGCAGAGGAACAAGCCTTAAATTGAGATTCGCATGCAAGGACACAAGATATCACCCAACTCAAGCAGCATTAGGGCTCAGAAATTAAGCATAATTTAAGCTTCCAGTAGATTCATCTGAAAATTTATTTTTAATCAGAACATCTCACAAGTAATCCGGAACTTGCAATCTTTTATCACAGTTGGCTTCAGTCATTGCATTTAATACTGGAAAAAAGTATATAAAATACAAAATTAACTTAGAGAATTAAACTAAGTAGTTTTTGCAACTAACAAAAAACATTTGTGGCTTTGGATATCTGCAAGCTATTGAAAGAACAATGTTGGAAATATAAAGGCCAACAGTTGTCAATCTCTTTATGCTTCGGAAAAAGCTAACCGACAGAATTAGGAATTAGCTACACTCAGCTTAAGAGAGGAAGATAACCAAGTGCTATGTCAACAAGGCTGTTTATAGGTTATCAAAGAGTTTGGAATGAGATAATTGGAAGGTTTTTCGTGCAAGATTGCATCAATTTTAAATGATCTGCAATTGACCACAATGCAATGCTACCTAGTAATTGCAATCTCCAAGATGTTGTCTTTATCAACCCTCTGAAGAAATTAGCACTGATTAATTCAAAATTTCTTATCAAGAAGAAGAGAAAGAAACCCGCCGCGAGAGGGCCCCAGGGGGGGTGATGTTGGTTGACTACATGTCTCAACTTCAGCAACAACACTTTCAAAAGTTCCCAACGTTTCCAACACTAGGATTGAGAGTGATGAAGGCTTCAATAATATTCCTTATTATATAGAAAATTGTCAAAATCTCTTTGTTGTTACCACATTGGACGCATAACTGTTTTGGAAGCGTTCCTTGGAGCCATTGGGAACTTAGAAATTTGAATATAAGAAAACCTAATGAGAGTCTCTGTGATAATGTGCACTTAGTTATTGGATTCTTCTACTCTCTCCCATGGATGTACATTAATAGGCAAACACATAAATCATGTGGCTTGTGTTGTTACTTGACTTTATTTATAGCTTTCCCGATTGGGGTCTAGTTTTGCCATCACACAAATCTTGGATGAGTCTTTATATTTGGGAAGCCATACATGGACTTACATCCAAAATACTACCACTATATATCGTATGAAATGGGCGTAAGCTTTTACACACCAACTCAATATATGTATTCAACATTAAGAGTTCCAATATACGTATGGAACGATAGGAAGACTAGAAAGACAATATGAAGCCTCTGTAGACAAAGGAAGAGGGTTTTTAGCAGAGAGCCACAAACCTGTACTTGAAGCTGAAGCTGCTTTAGGTATTCAATAGCTTCATCAAGCATTGAAGCCTTATCTGTCTGCCGACATTAAAACAATAATAATAATAATAATAATTCAATTCAATAGGCTAAATAACTCTCATAAATTGGAACCAATCAAGCTTTATAAAGGCCAAAGTTGGTTGCATGTGTTTTTGTGTACCTTGTTAGAATTTGGAATCAAATTCTGCAATGCTTTCATTTTCTCATTAATCCTGCTCCTCCTTCTCTGCCCAACAACCCCACACATCAAAACCCAGAAACATAACATAAGGGAAAGTGAACAAGATTTAAAACTACCAGATCAGAAATTCAGAAGCAGATGCTTAAACGCACGCCAACCTTTTCAGACAAGTTATGAACTTCCGCAGCTCTGCTTCTCTTTGATGAACCACGGGGAGGAACCGGCCTCGCGGACCCATCTTCCACCAACGCTTCAAGACCCTCCTATGTTTGGAAATCACCAATGGCTTAGAGCAAAAAAAAAAAATATTTTTTTAAAAAAGAAATAATAATAATTTTTTAGTTCTCTGTTTGTTTGCAGAGAACCAAAATTCTGAAATATAACCCTTTGAATTTTTATGTTCTCTTGGTTGAAATTCCTATAAACTAAAAACCCGGTCAACTCTCTAAGCCAATTTTGAGCTATACACTTTCCTCAAGTCCCATATTATGAAAAGATCAAGAATCACTAATTTCTCTGCTTTCCCCACACTTTCTCAGTGACCAAACGGAGGCACGTAACCGACACGCAAACTCTATAACCAGCACGACATCGTATTCCTAGAAAGTTCAGAAACTTTACTATCCCAATTAGATGCATTACACATCTCTGAGCAAAGATCCCACCTTTCTCAAGCCTATCAAAGGACACATAAAATTTATGAACTTTTTTTCCTACATTTTCTCAGCAACCAAACAAACAGAAAAGTCCAAACTTTAATTAAAAGTACAATCACCTCGCTTTCACAATCATACTCATCAGTCTCATTCTCACTCGCTCCAAGCGAAGAGGTGGACACATTCGAGAGGAAAACACCGGAGCCAGTGGTGCTCACTCCACTGGTGGACTCAACGCCCGAGATCCCATCCTGGACGAGCGCTGATCGGCATGAAAAGTCAGGATTTCCCGGAAAAACCTTGGAGTTGTAGAGCTGTGCTCGTTCACCCGTGTGCCCCATCAGAGAAGACGAAGCTGAAGCTGAAGATGAAGATGAACCCAGAAGGATTTGATTAACAAAAAGCGAGATTTCGTCTGAAGTAGAAGAAGACGATGGAAGCCGTGGCTGATGAGCTGAAGCTGAAGATGAACAATAATGTTTGTCATACTCATACATATCATCCCCCATTACTTTTCCTTTCTGGGTCTTTTGGCTCTCACACAGAGGGAGAGAGAGAGAGAGAGAGAAGAGAGAGAGAGAGAGATTGTTTTGGTTATGGGCTTTTGATTCAGTTTTGGTTTTCTTGGATTTGTAAAACCAAAGCGATGTGCTTAGCAGAAACAGAGTGTATGTGTGTGTGCGTGTGTTTGTGTTGTGAGTGCATGACTTGGGAAATTGTGGGCGGGTTTATACTCGAAAATTATGAAAGCCAAACTACACGCGCCATCAGAGCGAGTGGGGTGTAAAGTGCTTCATATTCTAACCGAGGTCTACTGACATTTGTTCTTTTACGGGAGTGGCCGGGGCTGTCAAAATGTTAAAAAAAAAAAAAAAAAGAACAAAAAAAAAAGCTTTGCTTGTGTCAGGTGAGGCTCAACTAGCATTATTCTGTGTGCAAAATTTTTAACGTTTTTGAGGTTTGACCCTTCATGCGTAATCCGTACCATATGCAACAAGTTTTTGCTTAATTTTTCCTGGGATCCGTACTGAAAGGGATTTCTGTCCCAAGTTTGAATCAGAGGAAAATGGTTTTCTCTTCTCTGATTTTCTTGTCTTGCAGAAAAACTTTTGTCATCTTCCCTTCCAATGGTGTCAGATGAATATATTACACTCCTTTCATCTCTGTTTCTTTAATCTTTGCTACTAATGGGTGAGAGTGACAAGGTCGATCCCACTGGTGGAAGTCTGGATTCGTTTCACGTTACTCATTTAACTCATTATCTATGTTAAATAAATTTATTTATGAGTATGATGATACCAACCTAAATAGATAAATTTGAATCATACCCATGAATTTACTGTTTCGTTACTGACTTCATTTCATTTGCATTCTTTAGATTTCTAATACCAGCTTTTGTCTTTTGTCAAGTGAGTAACGACGAAGATGGAACAGAATGAGGCTCTCACAATTGACAATGCCTATTGCCTACCAACTCGCAAGTACAAATTAAATTTCATAGACATACCACTCTACACTACCTTTTCTGCCCTCCTTTTCTTAACTCCATTTTATGGGCTTAAAGATTGGGTTCCGTGCAATTATAAGAGGCTTCTCAAAAAATTCAATTTATTAAATTTTATACTTGTTCGGATAAGTAGGTTTCCGATAAATTCCGTTAGGAGGAGAATATCCTAATTATTTGTTTTAAAGTAGTTGACAAACAAAAATGAAAATAAAAAGTGGGTTTAAATGTAGTTATCGGATTACACATTTCAAATGAAACCCCATCTCATGGAGAAGAGAATTCAACCTTAATGAGAACAAAGAACATATCTATGTTCTTTTTTTTTCTCTTAATTTGAACATATGATGAAGAGATATTTGAGGTTGTGGTCTTTATGACAGTTTGTATATGTATATCTTATTAATTTGATGAATTTGAATAATAAATGATTATGCTAGGTTGGTCCAATGTGATTGAAATGTCCTAATTCTTCTTGTTGTAGAATTACTGCTGTTCAGAGAAACAGACCACTCACCATCTTCTCATCCCCATCATACAGTCTTGTCCGACCAAAACGTCACCTTAACTAGACACAAAAATAATGTCGCAAATATTTAGCAATATCTTTGGCCAGCCTCTTCATCCGTACCAGGACGTGTCTGGTTCTGATTGGGTAATTAGATCTCGTATCTAACCTACGGACGGGACCACAAGAGTCTCATTGTCAACATCATCGACGTCATAGGAACGTCGATCAAGATCCACACACGGCAAGTAATAGAACTCTCTCTCTCTCTATCTATCTTCTGATTTTGGATGTGGACGTGGCAAGAGGATAGGGTGATTGATCCCTTGAGATGTGCGCCAAACCCCTTCATCATATAGCTGATAGGACGGCTCAGGATTGTTTACAAGTCAAATTGACTGGGCCGATTTGATTGGTGGGCCGTGAATTTTAGGATATCATATATTCCCAAGGTTTTGGAAGCACGTGTCATGTTCTCATTTGTGTAGCACAATCAAGTAGGGTTTGTTGTGATTTCGAGGATATCCGACGGCTCAGATCAAGGAAAGACAGACTCTCGCGTACACACCTAGGTGTCTGTACACAGCTTTTGGACTATGACTCTCACGAAGGAAAATGAGATACATCACGCGCGCGTGGATTTGTTTTCCATAAGCTTTATTGGCGTCTATAAACAACACCAACTGGCCAAGTTGATATATAAAATGACTATTTTATTTAAAGAATAAATAATTTTTAAGAGAAATTTTACTTAGGTCTTTTAAATTTTGGTTTTTTTTTTTTTTTTTACACTTTGATATCTTATACTTTCAAAATATCTCATTAACCCTCATCCATTAGGATGGATGCAAAACTTTCTAAAATAACTCTTATTTTAAATTTTTTTTATGAGTAATTATATATGTCAACATCACTTTTTATCTTGTGTTAATCAAAAGTGATGTGTCTTTTAAAATTATCATTGAATTTATAATGAATCATTATTGACTTAAGATCCAACGGTAATTTTAAAAGCCACATTACTTTTGGTGGACATAATGTTGACATATGGGTTTACATGTATCATTACCTTTTTTTTAAAAAAAAAATAAATAAATAAATAATGGTATTTTGAGAATTTTAACATGATTTAACGGTGAATCTTGACAAGGATAATAAAGTGAGAGACGTTAGAAGTTCAGAATATCAAAGTGTGAGCAAAAAAAGTTTAAAGGAAATATGTCAAAACGGGCCAAAGTTTGGGGGATATAAGATTGACATAAGTAAAGTTTCTCCTAATTTTTAATAAAAATGAAATGTGGTGAAATTAAATAAATTATGTAAAAGATGAATGATAAATCATATCACCTTTTTTAAAGTCACTAAAATTTAATAGTGATTTATCTCAAATTCAATAATAATTTTAAATGTCACATCATCTTTACGAGAATAAAAAGAAAATAGCAGTCTTCCCCGTTAGCATTACTCATCAAACAAAGATATGTGTGAAGTTTTTACAATTATGTTTGTCCCCCGAAATCATTCCAACTAAAAAATTATATATATGTGAGCAATAGGGTATTAGTTTCTTACGTACTATGATCCATCTTTTTATTAAAGAACAATTTTATTTATTTTGGATCATCCCTTTCTCTCAATAATACTATGGATGCTATGATATTTATTTAATTGGTTACATTCAAGTGTACATATTCAGATATTCTTCCTTAAAAATGTTACTTAAACATGTTTTTTATTAGCTCTCAACATTATTGTTCTACTAAGGTGCCAAATGAGTTTTCTTTAAAGATCAATGAAAAGAGGGAAGCAAAAAGAAAAACTAAGAGATACGAGGAGGAGAAAGACAAAGTTTCTATTGTTCTAAAAAATGGTACTTACATATGTTTGTGGCTTTAATTACTCACAAAAAAAAAAGTTAATTAAACATGTTTGTTATTAGTTTCCAACATTATTGTTCTACTGGTGTTTGCATGTTGGGTATTAAATGAGTTTTCTTCAAAGATCAATAAAACGAGGAAAGCAAAAAGAAAATTAGGAGATAAAAGGAAGAGAAAGGCAAAGTTTTTATAGGGTTCTGTTTGTTAATGTGCTTTGAAAAATGTTTGTTTGTTTTGTTTAAAAATGTGACATAAATATGAAAATTGTTTTTTTTATTGAGTATTTTATGTTTGAGTTATTTGTTAATATTATATATATATAATATATATATATATATATATATATATATATATATATTATATTATATATATATATATTTTTTAGAAGAGTAACAAAGACATAAAATAAAAATTCAACAAACAGAGCCTTCTAAAAAATGCTACTAAAATGTTTCTTTGGGGTGCCGAATGAGTTTTCTTTAAAGATCAATAGAAAGGGGGAGCTGAAGCAAAAATAAGATTAAGAGAAAGACAGAGTTGTATTATTCTAAAAAATGTTTCTAATTTATTTATTTTTTGGGCCAGTACAACTGAGAGTGGGAGGAAGTTAGCTATGAAAGCCAACACATTACTACATTACTTGAAAGGACGTATCACACGCTTTATTGTCAAATATCATGGAAAAAGGTTAGGAAAACAAGATGAGAAAAAAAATAAATAAATAAAGAAACAAACTAAAAAAGGCATCTTGATAAATTATTTAAAAACTAAAAAGAATATTACAGAATAGGGCCATCTACACCCCTTTAAAAAAAAAAAAATCAACAAACTTAAAACTAAGAAATCATAAGCATCAGTGACGAGTGGACGACCAAGGGGAGCCGTGCCCCCAGCCCCCTGGATCCGTCACTGCCTACAAAGAGTAGAAGAAGATTTATTGGAACTTTCTTGATTTGATGAAACTAAATTTTAAGAATACTTTAACTCAATGGGTCACTATTAATCTTATTTTTTATAGCGTTCTCACATAATTTCATATTTTTTTGTTTATTCATATTAGAAATAGAAAAGATCTTTTGCTGTAGTCTTTTTTCTCCATTCAATTAAAAAAAATAAAAATAAAATAAAATTTAAGAAAACTTGTTATATTATGCCCCCACTCTTGACCTAGTGTATAATGCCAGATGTAGGGGTGAAAATAGAATTTTAAGTTTTAGAGGCCCAAGTACTTAATCAAAGTCAAGACTCAAGAGGGTTATACAGTAAATAAGTGAATATTTGGGGGTCAACTATATACTTAGTGTAAAATTGAACTGAAATATAAGGGTACAAATTGGAATTTCAAAACATTTAGGACAAAATAGCCCTAAGCACATATGTAATGCCGCCCCCAACTTCGGATAAGGATTCTTTCCATCTCAAATGAAATGCAAGAGAGTTATTTCATAGTCAAAATTTTATTTTGTTATAATTTTGACAATGAAATTACTTTTCTCCATTTCTCTGAAAATTAAGAGGATCTTGTTTTCGAGGGACATGTTTGGCTTAGACCTCTAAAATGCAACCAAGTTCAAAAGGCATTTTCAAGCCAGCATGGTGGAATGGTTAATATTGTACAGCCTTGTCCATTTGGTAACAGTCATTTCGTTGCGAATACCATTGGGGCTCACTAAAATTAGGTAACAGTCATATGATAGTTAATATCCTTGTGCCTCATCAAAATCTGTTAACAGTCATTTCGCAGTCCTTATTAACCAAATTAAGAATACCTTAACAAGGATTAAAGGATCACAATACAAAAATGATTCAAACCGAGATGTTGTTTCGGAGACATGTGCAGTGTATGGTATGGGAAAGAAAAGTAATGTAGGGAGAGAATTAAATGTGGCAACAATGATGGAATCAAGTTAACGTGCACGGATGAAGGCGACAACACAATCACAAGATTCACAAGGTTACACCGACCAACCATGGGGTTTACAAAAGACTGTAGCCAAAGGTAGAAATTGTAGGAACATGTGGGATTCGGCTTAGGTTTAGCTCTAATTGGAATCGGACTTGTTGGGACCGAAACGCATTTGCCATAACAAGATCCAAAGAACATGTGTCCCCTTTCCAATGAGTTCAGTTTCAACCAGGGGTGGCTCAACCCTTAGGTGGATTAGGCGGCCGCCTAAGGCCCCTAATTTAATAGGGCCCCAATTAATAAATATTAATGAAGTTTTTTTTTTTAAAAAAAAAAAAAATTAAGCCTTAATTATAATAAATATTCTCTAATTAAGGCCCCTAATTAATAAATATTAATAAGACTTATTACATAAAAAATATTTTTGGTCCTAATTATAGTTAATATTCTCTAATTAAGGTCCTCAATTAATAAATATTGATGAAGTCTTATTCATAATATAATATATAAATATATATATATATATATATATATATATATATATATTATATATATAAAAGGCCTACTATAGTCAAAATTCTTTAAAAAAAACCCAAAATTATGGTAAAATGTAAATAAGTAATTAATAGTGGTTTTGTCCACACGTAATTAATTAATAATTATGGTAATAAATAATTATAGTCAATATTTTTCTAATTAAGGCTCTAAATTATTATTGGAGCCCAACGTCACAATAAATGGGAAGAAATAAAAATTAAATGTTAAGAATATGAAAAGTTTTTAAATATTTTATTCAATTACGAACTTCTCTCTTTATAAGTTTTAAGAAATTATAATCACTAGACGATGATAGTTTGCAAAAAAAAAAATCTTAATCTTGAAGGTTTTCTAAAACATGATATCTATTATGATATTAATGGTTTAGATTTATTTTCAGAATTAAAAGTTTTTAAAAAAATTTTTACAAATAGAAGAAAAAGTGCTCAAATTGACACATTAAATTATATAAAAAGACTTAATTCTTTTCCTAATGCATGTATTACTTATAAAATTTTATTGACAATACCTATTACAATTGCTTCTGCAGAAAGAAGTTTTTCAAAATTAAAATTGATAAAATCTTAGCTAAAATCAACAATGTTACAAGAAAAGTATCAATTGAAAAGGAAATGTTAGAAAAACATGAATATAAAACTTGAATACGTAATTTTGCATCACAAAAACAAGAAGAATGATTTTTAAAAATTTAATATTTAATTAATATTTATTTTTTTATTTTTTCTTTAAAAAAAGCCTCATTTAAATTTCTCGCCTTAGGCCCCGAAATGTATCGAGCCGGCCCTGGTTTCAACTAGACTAACGCAAGGTCCGTCAATGAAAACAGACCAAGAAGTTAAAGGAATGTAAATAAAAGCACATGAAAAGGGAATTAATCATGAAGCAATCTGTCAAAGCTCCTAAGAGTGCATTTAGAATTGTAATTTCATAGATAAAAAGTGTGATTTTAAACTAAATTGCAAAAAATGAATAGTTTAAAATTGAGTTTTTAAAAAATTACAATTTAAAAACACAGATTTTCTACGATTTCAAATCGCAAGGAGTGCTTTTTTAAAAACGCGTAATTTTAAAAGCTAAACTGCAATTTTAAAGGTCAAACTACAATTTTGCCAAACGTTTCACTGCGTTTTTAAAAATCACGTTATCAAATCGTAAAATCGCTATTTTTAAATGGCATTTTTTGAAATTACAAATCCAAATTAACCCTAAGTATCAAGACCACGACCAGATAAGAACGTAGAAGCCCAGTGCTAGCCTAGCCCATGCAACAGCACTTAAATAAGGGGCATGCATTAATGCATGACAACATGCAAGAATTAATAGACAACTATAGACAGTCATTTATGCCATTAATAAAATTCTTAATTTATTTTATTTCTTTTTTGGCCCGGTCATTAGTAAGATTCAATCTACCAACCAAGCAAAAATTAACTAACCTCATAAAAAGATGCAAAACAATGAAACATAATAATTTAGCTAATAAAAAAAGATAGATAGCAGCATCCCAGCAGGGATAAGAGATTAAGCCAACGAAGCAGCCTTCATACAAGAAGGTTGCCATTTTAAAGTCACAGTTTCAAAACCTAAACATTGTCTGAATATAATTCAAGTTCTACTGAATTTCCATGGCCGAGGTTCCATCTATTTACCAGCTAGTTGACAAGCAAGATATCCATGAACCTAAGCAGCTCATGAACATATATAGTAAAGAAAATTTGGTTCTATAACAGATCCCCTCTACTAGGAGGATTCCCTAGCTAGCATGTCACCCCAGCAATAGAAACCATTAACTTCTTGAGGAAAAAACAAGATCAAGAGGCACTAAGGTGTCTCGTAGAGTTGCACATTGCTACAATGAAAAACTGTCATAACAAAGCAACATAAAACGATGATGTATTTCAAGATACTAAAGATGCCATCCCAAGGGCTGGAAAGCACCTTTCTGGTTTCATCTCCAGTTTGGAAAAGGAGCCCTGAAATTAATTATCTCTGTCTCTACAAGCCAGGGCCATCATTTTGCAAATGGGGCAGGAATTCTTCAGAACTAGCCACTGTTTAACACAGGTGAAGTGAAAGTCATGCCCACAATCCAGCTTCCCAACATCATCTCCATCAACATATTCCTCCTGCAAAAGAAATGGAAGACAGATTGAAATAAACAGCTTAAACAAGAAATTAAGGATAACTTCACATACTCCCCCTGAATTGTCACACATTTTACAATGTTTTCCCAAAATTTAAAATATCTCAATTTCGTGTATCGAAGTTCCAATTAGTTGTAATGTCTGCTTCCGTTAGGATTTTCCGTTAAATCCTTTACAAAATTTCCAAAATACCATTTTAAAAATATATATATAAATTTTTTCAAAGATTCAGGTGTAGGTATTTTTGTAAATTCTGTAAAATCTTGACCAACGCCTAAAGCCTTGCAATTTTGTTCATTTTTTTAGAAGGTATTTTGAAAATCTTAAATTCTAACAGATAAGAGAAATTGAAAGTTTGATATACTAAATTTAGAGGTTTTGAACTTTGGGGGACATTGCAAAAAGGTGACAGTTTAAGAGGGGTAAGTGAAGTTATCCCAAAAAACTATAAAAAAGATACAACATATCTGCAGGTAAGAATCTCACTTCAGCAAAATCTAGCAAAGGCCCAAGCAGGCTACTGTATAACAGCCAAGAAAACTATGATAGTTATATTTACAAAACAAATTCCTATAATTATTTCATTGACCGCACTGTCTTACGGTGTTCTCCTTTCTATCTACACCTGGAAGAAAGAAAAATATAATGGCTCATACCTGACAAATGCAGCATGGTACGTTCTCCACCGGAGATCCTAAAATGATGGACTCATACTTTCGCCGCCTTAAATTTGCGAGAATAGCTTCTTCGCTCAATCCAATGCAGACATTCCCAATGTGATCTTCCAAAGCCAGTAAGTCCTACACCCAAAATTGTTACTTTCAAGCATTTTTCCAGAATGAAGGACCAAAGTAAATGGTGACTGAAACAGGTTAACTTAAAATTCTTTTTGGCCAATTATATGGAAGTACTATCCTTGTAAAGAGCACACAAGAAAGCACTTCAAAAATTCTAAGCCTGCAATGTACTAATTTTTTGTAGTGTTACCTCATAAGACATGTTATCTACATCAAGACGCATGTCTTCATGCATATCATCCTCCTCAGGTACACCATATAAAACTGAATGGTCAATAACCATAATATCCTGGAATACCAGCATCAGTGGAAATAATCTATAAGACCTTGATGAGATCGAGGCAAACTGGGGGCCCATTTTGTACAGTAGAAACCAATTCTTGCTAGAACTTCAAGCTAATAATTATTTTGAGGAAGTGTACAAATATGACAACTTACCCATCAAGTTTCTGCTTTTTACGACCACTGATGATTTTAGCATTTACAATATGATGAAAAATAAAATGATGTTTAGCCTTATCACAGCAAAGATGGAACTTGATAGCAACATGTAGAGATCTAGCTAAAACCTACCTCAAATTGTAAAGCGCGACCCCTACGGACATGTGCTACAGCATTTCGAACCTGTTATGTCAAAAATAAACATCTGATTAAGTGATAGTAAATGAATGCTGAAAAGAAAACCAATTCATGGTACATAAGCTGCTTCAATATGCTTATTGGTTACATGATCCATATCCATATATATTTTGTAATTTTTCTTTCTGCCCAAATAATTACCAGTATGTTTAAATTTGCATGTAGGTGTAAGCACAAATAAAATTTTCAAAACAGCAGGAAAAATGCAAACCGGAAGTATAATGTGTTTTAAGGAAAAATCTTCAAAATTGAACATGATAAAACCAACTATCCAATATTCCTCGCTTTAAAATAATGACAACAACCGGGCATTTTTCTAGAGAAAAATTATTTAAAGTTCGCCCACCGAAAGACCATGTAAGGCAACAAAATATATTCTCTCTAGATACTCAGAATGTTCTCTAGACATATAAGGAATGTTACTTGTCAAGTTAGGGTTTCCTACCTCCTATAAAAGGTTGTGTTCCCTATTATCTTAGACTTGTGGAGGAATGTGAAGTTCTTGTATAAAATGTTCTTTCTGTAGACCCTTAAAGAAGTGAGCCTCTTCTCCTTTGGCAGCAGGCATCCACCGAACCTTTGGCTCAGATTCAGATGGAGAGACATCATCTTTTATTGGAGAAGATCATGGTAGGTCTCCACTCTTATTAGGCCTATTTTTCCATTTCTTCTTCCATTTTATTTTACTTCCATTTCCTCTTCAATTTCTCTCCATTGAGTCCTCCAATAAACCTATGATAGAGCTCCTTCTCAACGACCTATGTAAACATATTGTCCTTTCAAGTTTCAAATTTAGATGCCTTGGGTTCAACATATGATGGTTGGGGCTTGCAGAATTAGGAGTTTTTTAATCCTACAGGGTTGAGCGTTGGAGAAGCTTCTTTTCTCTTTCCCATCTATGTTATACTTTCAAGTTCCTTAAAAATTAAACAAAAAAAAATTCCTTTTCTAGTGGCATATTTTGTGCTTTCCCAATCACCCAACACAAGAAAGAAATTATAATTGGTTGGGCTCACCCAATACTGCATCGTATACCAATCAATTTCTTTTCTATGCGATCTTTTCCACATGATTTCCCAAATATTCAGATTGCTGCTGCATATTGAATAATTTTGAGTTCTACATCTCTTTCGGTCTTGACAAAATACTGCCGTATGACTACCATGTCTTAGATGATAATTCATGCAAAGAAGGGGTGAAAAAAATAAAAAGTCAGTATCCATTGAGCATACCTCAGATATCAGTCTGCTTAGGTCTTGAGTAGCATCGGTAGACTGTAGTGCGGAGGGATGTTCACGATAACCACCAGCTTGTCTCTCAGGTATTGTCATCAAGTCTGAATCCATGTATACCTGAAAAGGTCTTACATTACCACCTCTAACCGAAAGATCCATTTCCCGTGCAGCTGCAGAAGTCCCTGAATGTAGTGGGCGGTAACTACTCCGCCCTCTAGACTCAAAGCCAGCAGATGCAGTTGTAGAGTGACTCTGTGCATACTGTTCAGGTATGTTGCATTCAGGAACCCCAGTAGGCACAGATGTGAAATGAATGCCTGAAAGAGTTCCATTTTGTGAACTCCAAGAAACATTTCCTGGAGAGTTTGAATTCCCCATTCCAGTTTCAGGAAGAAGCAGGGTGTTTCTAGGAATGTTCCTTGAATTCTGTTCTTGATGCAAAGTATCACCACCATTGACAGCATAAACAGGAGGAAAAGAAGACACATCAGGTCTTGACGTTGTCAAATCATCCCATGGGGAAGGCTGCAGATTTTGCAAAGAGATGGGCGCATGCACCAAAGCCTGCTCTGGAGGAGTTGCATTAACTGGTAATGTTGCTGCTGAGCTTGAGTTTGGAAAGCGTTCAAACGGAAAAAAGATCGTTGGTTGAGTTTGTGACTGTAGATGAGAATCTTGTGGATTTGCAGCTCTCCTCAGACGAATAGTTCTATGGGAACTTTCTTCTTGTCCTGGACCACCTGAAGTCTGATGCACGCCAGAAATTGCTCCCATCATGCCAACCCCAAGTCTATTCTCTAACTGTTCAGGATGATGAACATTTGAAGGAATAATCAAAGGAGTTGATACATTGAAGCCGCTATTGGCATTTCCTTGGGCAGGAACAGCTTCCCATTCAGAATTTCCAGCTTGTTGACCAGAGCCTGAACTTTCACCCAAAGACAGTAGTCCATGAGCATCTCCAGGTGCTCTTCTTTTGCAGGATACTCGCCTACCATCTGATGAAAGACCCTCTCTGCCATCATCTTCTTCCAACACATATCCCGCAAGTCCAGAAGATATTACTAGTGGAACGGAAGAATTGTTGGCCGGTGGATTTTGATCAGCTTCTAGTCCATCGGGATTAAATAGACGCAGGCTTAAACCTGCCCCCATATCCTGATTGGCATCACTGTTATTGCTCTCAAACAAGGCATTTAAGTCTAGGTTCTGAGTGAGAGCACCAGAATTAACCCCTTGCAAAATCAATGTCTCATTTGTTACCTGACCATCATTCGGGAACATATAAGCGCTCTCTTGAAAAGGAGCAATATATGGCTCAGAATGCCTTCCTTGAAACCTTTGACCAGTTCCATCAGGATCATCGGCAGAAGAAAGCCATCGATCCTCACCTAATAATTCCCGAAAACTGATCTGGTTTTGGGTGTTCACATTGGAGCTGGATTGACCCATCCAGCCTATACCAGTGAGGCTATCATGAACTGCGACACCAGTAGGAAACACATTAGTCAGAGCAAACCCAGGACTGTTGACATCCAGCCCATGGTCAACATAAAGGGTTTCAGGAAATGAGTTGTAGGTGCTACCTTGACCATTCATCTTGGCCGAATTATATTCACTTCAGAAGTCAAAAGAATGCCAGAGGGAGTCCAAACAGAAGGTCTTCTCTGCAGACCTGAAATCACACCACCTGTAATAGAATAAGTTCTGGAATAATTTGATCTAGTAATTTCATACCTGCAAAGCTATCCACAAATGAAAAGATTTGCAATTCAAGACATCAGTAGCAGAGCTTTCTGCAACTGATCACATTACAAAACCGAAGAGAGAGTTTTTCCTTACTAATGTCAAGAGAAACACTCAAACACATCTCTCCAGTTTAATCAACTTTCTATTGCCTTTCATAAAACTTTCAGGATTTTCTAGATACATTTATTCTAAATTTTATCTTATGAATTTCACTAGTCATTCATCTAATATTCCTCAAATCAATATCTGAATGAATTTTGTATATAAACAGATTGTTTCTTCATTTTCTAGCAGTTCTACAATTTTAATCTCAAATCAGAGCCAGAGTTGCTGACAAATTGACAATCAATCTACTTTCCTTATCTCATTAATATGCGACATTTAGGGAAACCTCCAAAGTGCATCTCAACTTCAGCTATCCATCTCCTCATTCTTTATCTCTATCCAAGGAGGATGTTACCAAGCACCAGAAAGAGGTCTCTGTAAAGTGAACTAACTTCAACTCATTAATCTCATGATCCGCTAGATTGTCTGCAGTCCTTTCCAGTCTAAATTATAGTGAGAACATGTTACTGCTATTGGACCTCACCGCTTTATTGATTCCAATAAGCAAATGCTAATTATTAATACTATTATTTGCCTAAATTAACCAAATCCTCCAAATGTCCATCTACAGCACCCGTGCTCGGCGGCCATATTCTTCACGGATGAAGTGGCGGCCGAGAAGAGGGCCTATGCCTGCATTTAGATAGATTAACTCAAATATAACCCTAGAAACCTATGATTACCAGATTGTCCACTCACCAACAGATATCTAACTAAACTGCCCCCTCAAACTTGTTCTGTTTGAATATTCTACTCCATCTACAGCCCATAAACCTCAATACTTGCTGTTTTTAGGTTAATAAAGACCATGTGGAGGACCCTTTTAGAATTTAAATTAATCATCTATAGACGTATTCTTACTTGTAGATGTCTCTTCACAAATCCTATTTCTTCTTTTCCTAGAATATTTATAAGTTATCTTCTAATATGTCCCTGAAAGAACTATCAAATAAAAGATATGAAATTTATATTCCCCATAACCAGTTCAAACAATAATTTTCTTGAGTGTTCCAGGCACAAGTAACCATTTGTTCCCTTTCAAAATAATTTTAAATTTCTCACAAATTTACTTGGTAAACCGAACAAATCACTTTCTTACAGACATTTGCCTTGTAAAACAGGAAATGACATCTATGTTGAAAGTAATGATAGTCATGAACTTCAGAGCTCTTTCATAACTTGTCTCAAAATGGGAATAAAGGGGAAAAAAGTAAAAAACTATTTAAGTACCCTCCCTCACTTACGAGGGCTCTAATATCCTCTAAAATGCCCAATTGAGACCTTTGATGTCAAGCAAAATTGTAATACAAAATAAATGGAATGGTGAAGTTAAAGAAAGATGACATGCTATTATTGACCACAGTACTTCCAAACCAGTTTCTTTCAACTCCATCAGTAACAAAGATAATATGACAATCTCCTAGACTAAAAGAAAAAATTGCATCAGCAAAAATTATTAAAAAGTCTTAATAGAAAATTATAACTTTGCCAATTAATTGATCACATCATCTTTTCTAAGATTATAATAAAAGGATATGATTGATATGGTGGTCCAATAATTCACTTCTCACTTATCATCAACCTTCCATGCACTCACAATATGGAATGTAAGAAACTAGAAGTGGACTGCAGCTGCAGTGTGCATGTGAAATCTTGGACACGAAGCATTGACTATTCACATCTAAAAACCATAAAACAACACTTATGTATAGTACTTACTAAGCCTCACCTACAATTTCTTCCACACATCAGCTGTGTCCTAACTCAATGAATTGAATTTACTAGGAGAAGAAATTGGGACTACGTAATTGCTAGATAAAGGAAAAACACAAGAAAGTAAAATCAGAAGACTCAATGAAGGAGCATTAAATTTTCAGAAACTGGTATCCAAAATCATTTGCAAAGAAAAAATTTAGAGAGACACTATAAATTCAAAGCAAACACAAGTATGAGAAGTGATAAAAGTAAAACTTGGCACACCATCCATTATCATTGTACCTAAAATGCGTTAATGATTTCCATGCAATATGCCATGCCACTACAAAAAACCTACCGTGTAATACATTCTGTCCAAAACTAGATTTTGCCTTAGTAATTGTTTACAACGAAATGTATACACTAAAAATAGAACAAATAGCAAATAAATAATCAGGTATATAAAGAACTGAAAATGCCTAAAGAGATTAAGTCTAGCATAAGGCAAAAAGGAACACCAAATTGTTAACATAAATAATATATGGATAAAAAGCTTAAGAGCTAAAATAATATTTCCTTGGTAGTTGAATAATTATAAATAACTAAGCACTAAACTATTCTGAAATAATTACATAAACAATAAATGGGTTATAGTATCTAATAAATCAATCACTGTACTTCCAAAGAGATTATATACAAGTGCTAACCAACACTGGTCAAGAAGACAGCAGCATCTCCAAGCTATTCCCAAGTCATCACAAATACAGACTCATGCACGCACACAAACACACATCTTGATGTACTTAGTTCTACCATTAGAAAAAAATAAAATAAAATAAAATTCATACTCCAAACCTTCAGGTTCTATCCACAAATATATTAACTTATTTGTATCACTATTTAATAGAGAAAAAGAATACATGCATTTAAACCTATAAATCTAGAGTTTTCATGACCATCATGCTCGAGAGGAGGTCACAAACTAGCTGCATAAAATGGAGTAGAAGGGGGAAAAAAAATTTCTTGCATATTTAACCCCAACTAAATAAGTAAGAATATTATTCAAAAGGCTATGAGAACCAGTGGCAATCTCAATACTGCCTCAAAATCATCAGTCCAAACATGATTAGACACCCAAAAAAAAAAAAAAAAGTTGGAAAACATAACAGAAACAAAAGATGAACAAGAAAACGAAGGCAATCTACTTAAAAGATCAACCTACCCCAATTAGTGTCAGTAATCAAACCTTAAATGTCACAAAAGAAGTTCAAAACAAGTAAACATTTACAACAGTCAATAGTACAAAATTAAATGCAGCAAATAATTCATGCAAGAAAAAAATCAGTGATTGACATTCATGGAACCTTTACAAGTGATTAGATGAAACAAATAAAAGAGTATTTACAATGAAAAAAAAAAAAACACTTGCAAACATTTAACCATATTGACCATAAATAATTCAAAGGATATGGAGAAACCTTTACAATAGAAATGTACCATCAAGGTCACCACAGCAATTTCAAGTATGTAACCCTAAATGATGGATGGAATTAAAGATGCCTATAAAAGACTTAGACACTGATGGATGCATAGGTAAACATCAACAATTTTCGCTTCATAAAGCAATAAACTAATTTATGCAATTACCTAATAGCAAGCAAAATATATTCAACGAAAATTCTTCAAATCAATTGAAAGATGGAGCACCTTCCCCACCACTAGTCTCCATCCTAACCCAAAACAATAAACAGATGAAAACATTTATTTAGGTCATAGGGACATAGGGCTATTGTTTCATTCAAGGTGACCTTAAATCATATAGAATCCTCATTGGTTGAATGATCTAGCCATAAGCCTCTAACATATGCAGGGCAGATATCAACAAGAATGCATGCTTGATAGTTGCTATAATATGAGACTGTTTAAGGAGAACAGAAAATACTTTGAGAGAGAGAGAAAGAGAGAGAGAGAGCAAAAGAAAAGAATATTGAAAAGGAAATCCCCTCTAACCAATATTATCAAAAATAAATCCTAAACACCAAACAACAATTCAAAAGAATGATTTGGCATAGTGAATAGGCCATAGGAAAATGAAAAAAGTTTGGTAAATTGATTTCACATTGAGATGGAGAATTTATGCATTTAGTTTTTAAAGATATAGCTAACATACATTGATGCATGCATGACAAGAAAGCTATAAAAACCCATTAACCTATATCCTTTGATGCATGTATGCCAAATCGTTTACAGTATTTAAATTAAAGAATCAAAATCGACACATCCATGAATTTAAAATATGGGAACATAAATTACAGAAGGAAAAGGGATGATAGGAACTATATTAAACTGTTAGCAAAAGCAAGAAGGATCTTGCCCTATGCCATTGTAGATAAACCTAAATTACAAAGAACTACAACTTCAAGAAATAGGATTTTCAATACCAGTAGAAGATGTCAATCGATCCGGAGCCTAAGGTCACAAAGGTTACTAAAATAATAAAGAAATTTTTCAAAAAAAAAAAATCAATCTTCTAGCTTTACACTATAAGAAATGCATGAGTTTATCATGAAGAGATGATTTTTTTTTTAAAAAAAAATCATAATAATAATAAAAAAAAAAAAACTACTTTACTCCCAAAATTAAATTAGATTGATCATGAAAGATTACTTCTGCACTAAAAGAACCGTCTAAGAACCACATTTCATCCCAAAATCAACGTATACAAATAATTATCATCAATACACATAGACAACCCCATATACATACATACATACATACATACATACGCACATACATATATGTATCAATTGACTCAAAATAAACCAAAAAGGATAAATAAAATTAGATTGATTCAACAAAATTAAATGAAAACAAAAAGTTCCAAAACACAAAATTTTTGGAAACATAAACAGAGATTAATTAAATAACATGATAGATGAAAGGCATAGGCGCAAGATTATCATCCAGAGATTAAAGAACATAAAAGAACTAGAAAGAAAAGGGTTTATACCCAGTAGAAATGAGAATTGGTTGACACAAGAACTGAACTCAACAGTGAGTATTTTCTCTCTTGGCTTTGTATGAAACAAACTGAGAGTAAAGACAGGAGCTTTATAGAGTGAAGTGGGGTGGAGCATTGGTGGCTGGAAATAGTGAAATTTACAAGGATAGACTAGAATCATTATTTCATTCAAGAACAGACAACTTTGGTAGTAAGGTGGCATTGTTGGCTACAAACCAATTGGTTGTGGATTCAGTTTGAGATCCTCACTCAGTGAGCCTCGTGTCACTTCGCTTTGCATGACTCTCTTTAAAACTGAAATATATGGAAAGTTGGAAACAACTCTGCCTCCAGCCAGCGCCGTTATCTTTCTTGAACGCTGCGTTTTCTCTCCTATTTGATTTTTTCCCTCCTCGTGCCTATCGGAGTTGCTTTTCACCTGCCTTCATAGAATCTGGCTACTTTTATTATTGTTTATTGTTTATCTTTTCTTCCTCTTTATTTATTTATTTATTTTTTGTTTTATTTCCCGGAGGGTTATAATTTTCCTTAACTTGTTGGAAAGTAAAGGGACGTGATTTTTTTTTTTTGTTAAAAAAAAAAAGGTCTACACTGTTATTTTGTTCTTACAAACACTCAAAAGTGGAAAAATATTTTATTTGGCCAGGATTCTTTGATAATTCTTTTACAATAAAGGATGGTAAATGTTTTCCGGACATTATCTATTTTATTTATAAATATTACAAATTATTTGGATAGAAAACGGCAAGATATAACATGAGTTTGAAGATTGGACACAATATATATATGTACTTTATATTTAATTAAATTAACAAATAACTAGTTGTAATTGATCCCGATTAGTTGGAACTTAAGATGTTAACGACTAATTTTATATTAAGCAACTCAATTATTAATTTTTTTGTTGTCGTTATATGATGTTTTAATTGTGACGGGTGTTGTTTCGTTATTCGATTATGATAGTTGTTTAATAACTAGATGAATGTCGTTAATTCCGTTACAGTTGTATCGACATTTCGTTAATCGTTACCGTTGTATCGGTATTTTAGTTGATAATGTAATCATTGTCCTATTAGGTCAATTGATTTAAAACATCAATTATATAACAAAATCTAGTGAATCTTTTCTTTGAATTGGATAATGAAATTGCCTCGTTTATATTAAGATGTTTCATTTTTGCTCCAATCAACATTCTCAATTTGAAGTTGATTGATTACTTGAATTACTAAAGATGCATAAACAGACAATTGTATCAAGAGCAAACAAACTCTTTTTATATGGTTAAAAAGCAAATAAACAAGGTAACTTTTGACATTTGACCACAAAGAAAAAAAAAAAAACTCCATAAAAGTAATTCACATTACTATTTCCGTATCATTGCATTTGTTTTTCTTTTTAATTTAGTATATTGTGAGCAATTAAAACCTTTGTTTATCTAAATAGTAGGTATGAAAATTTGTTTCCATCTAGTACGTAGCTCCAACCTCAAAGTTCAATTGAAACTGATGTTTAATTTTTTTTTTTTTTACTTAATTTCATGAATAACCACTAATCAATAATTTCAAACAATTAAATCAAGCTAGAGTTCCTCAATATTTGCAATATAAATTACAAAAGATGCTTATAAATTTTAGTGGCAACGGCATATTCAAATCAAGGAAAAGGTTCGTTTGTAGTTGCTAGTTGCCACCCCAAAAATAAAAAATATAAAACCAAAAAAAAAAAAAGAAAAAGAAAAAGAAGAAAAGTCATGGGCAATTATGTAATTTGCTTGCATGATTAGTGTTGTCCTTTTGTGCCAAAATTAAGCAATGATTTTTCCTAATTAAGCAAGGATTTGAAACTAAAACTTTTGTGCCTGTTTACTGTACTTAATTCCTTACCATCCTCGCCCAACCCAAAATGCATATAATAATAGACAGCATTAGAAAACTTACCATCTAAGAAAAGGTGCCTATTTTTTGGAGTAGATACTCTTTTAATGGTTCTGTAGAAAGAAAGTAAATTCAGTTCATGATAAGTAGCATGCATAAGTTTAAAATTAAGTTAAAACTTTAATTTGGGTACACTGTTGGGGTTAACAGCGGTAATAACCCTGGTAATCTTAATTATATTTTCCAGTGAGGACACTCTTTAACATTTTGGTCAAAATATATAAGGTTGTAATTTAGTCATTAGTGGGGCAAATGAAAAGCATTAATTATTACAGTACAATTAATTAATATGATAGCAGTGTGGTGGCATGAATTAAGACTATATCCAGATACATTGTCTAGGTGAACAGCTTAATTTGAATTAATTATCTTAAGGGTATATTGGTGTTTTTGCCAATGAAGACATTATTTATTCATTCTGCCCAGAATAGTGTCATAATTAAGTTTAACGTTAGCTTTAAAATTCTCGGATTAATGGCTTAGGTGCTAAGAAGAAAAAAAAAAAAATACTACAAGAGATCTCATGTGCTTTTTTCAACGGTCTAGATTTAATTTTAAATTTTTTATAAAAAAAAAAAAGAAATTTAATTAAATCTGAACCATTGAATCTAATTATACATGTACATAATGCCACGTCATTTAAACATTATGTTATATTATTTAAAATTTTAAATAACATTATTATATATGTGAAATTTATTCTGGACCTAATCCGGCCTGAGCCAACTTTTTAAAGACTAATGCAGTCTATTTAAAATATTGTTAGACGATATTTCTGATGTATTTTATGCTACCAATGCGAGTAGTTAGACCACCATTAATCAACATTTGTCCAATCCTAAAACTCCTGTCAGACCCAATTTGCATAACCGTTACAACCATGCAATAGTTAAGTATCCCCACATGGCCTTGAGCCCCGATTTTCAGGTGGTAGATGTGTGAGCCAGATGGCTTAAGGATGATAAGCAGTACTATGGTAACATGTTCATTTTCTGTGTTTATAAATAAAGGTATGAAATTTAGCCTTTGTAATTGGGAGATTTAGGGGAGATATGCTACGCACCATATTTTTATTCTATTTTGTTAATTTGATATTATTATTTAGTCTTTAGATGAATTTAAAAGAAATGTTATACACTATATTTTTGTTCTATTTTATTAATTTGATACTGTTAATTAGTCTTTAGTAGATCGGTTGTCATTTCAAATATATATATATATATATATTGATCAGCAATATCACATCTAAAATAAAAATGAGATAAAAGATGCTCATTGTTCTACAAAATATAATTACCTCGTGTGTACGTTGACCGATAACGTACTTTTAGACCATGGTTTTATAATTAAAGTATAGCATCACTTTTATGGTATATCAAAAACAGCCATTAATAACTATTGATTTTTTTTTTTTCCCTTCCCTCTTTTCCCCTGTATTGCTTTTTTTTTTTTAAAAAAAATACTATTGATTTTTACGGTAAAGACAGGGAGAGAGAAAATTATAGAGGAAGAAGTGGGAAGAGAAAGCGTCGAAAAAGTCAATGGGGTTAGTTACTAGAATTTTAATTTAGATTAATAAGTCACTAAAATAACATTACGTACAAAATCAATTGATCTTTGTCCGTCTTTTTTTTTTAGGCCAAAAAAAAAAAAAAAAAAGAAAAAGGCCAAACAAAATGGATGGACAAAAAAAAATGAACGTGTATATATTAAAGAAGTGACTGGTGACTGGTGAAAAAGATGCTATCAAAAATTTGGCAAGATGCTATCAAAAATTTTGTGCCAAATTGATGATTGGAAATTCCTATTTAATATATCTTTCAATACTGACATTTGGATATATGCTTGTTACTATTCAATGTTGAGAATTCCTTATGTGTGATCGTACTATAATAACTAAAATATCACTTTTGAATAGACAAAAAAAAAAAAAGAACTCAATCATGTTCTCACACACAAATGCATTGTAAAGAAGCGTATTAAGGTTATGTGCGAAGTTCTTTTTCATATTTATATTGTTAATTGGACAAAGTTTTATTTTAAACTGAATTGGAAGAAATTTTTCTAATTTAATTTATTAAGTTGATATATATCTTTAAAGCATGTGCATTTTTAATTCTCACATTTATTAAGGACAAATGTCAATTTAATAGATCGAGTTGAAATAATTTTCTCTAATTATTTTTTAGAAAAACTTTATTCTTGTTTTTTTTTTTTTTTGAAGGGGAATTGTAGCCTTGTATTAATAATCAAGAATCTTGCTCAGCAAATACAATAATCTGAATAAAAGGTGGACATAGACCCAATTCCATGACTGTTCTAACGACTAATGTAGAGCTGCTCGTGCCAACCGATGGGCTGCTTCATTAGCTTTCCTTCGTGTATGTCCTACGTTCCAGAATTGGAAACTGTTAAGTCGGACACGGGTATTCTCGATCAGTTGCACATACCAGCTCCAAGTAAGTGTATCTTGGCGAAGAGCTTGCACAATTTCCAAGGCATCACCTTCGAGGTATATGCGCTGAAATTCGCACTTATTGTAAAAACCGACAGCCTTCCATGCCGCAACTGCTTCGGCCACTGAGGGATCTGTGATAAAAGGCACGGTGGTACACATAGATGCTATGACTTGCCCCTCAGAATCTCGAGCAATGACGCCCACACCCATCTTGGAATTTTCTTTATCGACCACAAAATCCCAATTGAACTTTATTACCCCCGCAGGTGGCTTCCTCCATATTGGCCATTCAGTACTGAGAGATATTTTCGGGCCAGTGGGAGAGGGTAGTACGGTTAGGTGGAAATCTTTCAAAGATGCTTTTGCAGCTGTAGCTAGCCGTTACGGGGAACTAACAGCCCCTCCGAAAACCGTCGAATTTCGGCGGAGCCAGATCATTCGAGCTATAACCACTGCTAACTCAAGTTCCGCATCTTCCAACACATCCGAAAGCTTCTCAAAGAGACCCAGACCATCACTTTCCACAATAACTAGTTTCTGCATTTTCCTGCTACTTTCCATCCAAACAACCATAGCTAATGCACAGCTCCAGAGGATGTGGCCCATGGTTTCTGTGCTTAAGCCACACAAAAAGGCAGTTTTTGGAATCTGTCAGACAGCCGTGCGATCATCCCAGCCACAAACATGGCCGAGAACGATCCTCTACTACTTCAATGGCCCAAGGACCACTACGCTGTTACTCACGCTCTGATCGCACGGCCACAGTTCATCAACCAGATTTAGGTTCCTGTCTCCTTAGAACTCAAGGATACAGAGGTACGAGCCTATAGAACAGATCCTGTTCAAGTAAGGTCGTTGTTATTCTTGTTAATCCCATAGAAAATTGTTGTGAATGTGCATATTAAGAATCACAAAAATAATGAATCTACTGTTGGCATAAGTGGAACTCTCCATTCCTATAATAACAAAAAGGGTATGGTCTTGCCACCAAAGCTATAAATATCATTGCATTACTAACTATATGAAGCATATGAAAAATACATGTTGTAAATATATTCCTCCAACTTCTGTTCTTTTGGCTCTCTTCTTGTAGAGCCCTTTTGTTGTAAAGAAAATTTTAGATCTAGATCTGAGCCTCAAAATATATTGTCCAAGCTATTATTTGTCTTACGATCCATGGAGGAGAGTACTCCTTTAATGATTGAGCAATTACCTCTTAATTCTCAGTATTTGGTATGAAATTAACTAAGAATCATTTGGGTGCTTTTTGCTGCACCCACAACTTCCACCATGGACCGCTAGAACCAGTATTGGTAGCATCTTTTCTACTTGCTTCCTTCATGTTGAGGATCATCCCAGACGCTGTGGAAATGACCTACTTTGGATTGTTGCAATGGATAATGTACTTTTTTAGTCATTTGTTTTGGTTATTTGTAATTTCTCATTTAGTTTCAGTTTTCTATTGTAGTTCTTGTTTCACTTATCTATTAAAAAAGAAAAGAAAAAGGAAGGTTCAAGCTCAAAAAATTTCGATGAAATGCTTCATAAAGATGTAGTCATATATATGTCGGTGCCCTAGAATTGTATTTGTTTTGGGAGATGCTTAAAATGGGGATTGATTTTTGGCAAATTGTTCCAAAAGCTTCCGAGTTTTATTGACATTGACATGTTAATTAAGAACTTGAGTTTTTAATTTTCACAAATTTTTACAATTAAAGTCCCGAGTTTTCTTCTAATGACAAATAGATAATTCCATACAGGTGTACGTGCTGTGTGCAGGGGTGGAGAGCCACCCCTCGTAAGTGTGCAGGTTGGAGAGCTACCTCCACCTCTCTATAGGTTTGCGGAGGTCGCTCTCAACCTCACAGAGGTGGAACTGGTCATCTTTTTTCTTTTTAAATTCCTTATATATACTCTAATTTAGGGTCCATCCAAGGGGACCTTTGAAGTGTTATTGTCAGAGCATTTTGCTTGGCACGAACCTTTCTTGCTGCAGTACTATCTATGCGCGTTGGTCCGTACGCCTATTATATTGGTAATTTGGTGCATCTTTCACGCCGGCAAACTAATAGCAAAGAAGAGAGAAATTATTTCGCGATAGCCTAATAGGATTGTACCATTTTGCAAAAGAATTTAAGCCGAATAAGATAATAAAACATGAAAACCACAATTCCTGACAGAAAACAAAAAACAAAGCAAAAAAAAAAGAAGAAGAAGAAGAAGAAAAGGTTTGTGGATATGAGCTTTTATTATATTAGTTGATTTACGGGAGTCTGAATATAGAAAATATTTATACCTTGTTTTTCTTTTTTTTTTGGTATATATGTAGAAATTAAATAAATATATATATATATAGACTTAGAATATCTAATATATTGATCCAAGTGGATCTTTTTTTATTTCTCTGAGCACCCTAGTGGGATCCATTTCAAAATCTACAAGTTGTACTTATAAAAAAAGAAATGTACAAGTTGAATTGTGAAGAATATAATCCCAACTCCCAAGTCAATGATCATTAGATTTTCTTTATGAACAAAAGTATGATTACAGGTTCTTTCTTTTCTTAGAGTCAACTATTTTATTTTATTTTTGGAAAATAAGAGCCAACTATTGAGATGTGAGGGTTAGTTCTGTTCCCTTAATTTGAATATGGTTAATCTTATGTTTGAATTAGATATAACTAATCATGTACTCCCACAAAAATAGAAAGCTCAACCAACTTTTTCTTTTCTTTTCTGTTCTTGTGAGCCCAAAACCCTCTTGTTTATTGGGCAGTCGAATCATCACCCACCCCCCAACTCTTCTTAAATAGATCAGCAGCAGCAGCACAGCCCTCTCAAGTCTCAACTCAAGGCAAACCAGGCAAAACCCTTTCACCTCAAAAAAAGAAAAGAAGAAGACAAATATTAGACAATAATGTCTTCAACTCAGGAAGAGCAGCAAACACAAGATGGGAGACACCAGGAAGTTGGCCACAAGAGTCTCTTACAGAGTGATGCTCTTTACCAGGTACACAAGCCCATCTGGAGCCACCCATCCCACACAGGAAAAAAAGAAAAGGAAAAACTTCAAAAAAAAATTTTAAAAAAAGAAGGATGAGAACGTTACTGTATTACGCAGTATGTATATATATATATCTCTTTTTGTTGTACACTATTTTAGTTTCTTTTTTTTATTGCTTCTTGCAGTATGTACTCGAAACTAGCGTCTATCCAAGAGAGCCAGAGCCCCTGAAGGAGCTCCGGGAGTTGACAGCAAAACACCCTTGGTGAGTAGATTTCAAAATCGCTAGATCTTCACATATTCTTGCATTGATCTGTGCTGCTTTTGTGCATGCATGGTTGGACTGCTATATGATATGATTCATTAATTCACGTGCAATGATAACATAACCATGCAGGAACGTGATGACCACCTCAGCCGATGAAGGACAGTTCTTGAGCATGCTCCTAAAGCTCATCAACGCCAAGAACACCATGGAAATCGGCGTCTACACTGGTTACTCTCTGCTTGCCACCGCCCTCGCCATTCCAGAGGATGGAAAGGTAGTTGTTGATTAATCATTCTTTAAAAGGCTAAAACAAAAACACGAATAGCACATGCATGGCCGTTTAATTAGTTGCCGGCCAAGAAAAGATAATGAGAGCGAAGCAAAGCAGTTGAAGATCATACATTTCTAAAAAGATCTGAGAAACTTCTTGTAGCTCTTCCAAAGAACTTCACTAGACTGTTTGTTTGGGCTTAAAATATTTTTTGAAAAATACTTTTTTTTTTTTTAAGTGTTTGGCATAGCATAAAACATTGTTTGAAAATGTTTTTAGTTGACCAAAAAAATAACATTTATGATGTGTAAAATGGTTAATGCTTCTCATATATGTAAACCATTTTTCGTCATTCTCCCACACCTTCGAACAGTCAATTGTGAGAGGGTCTCTTATGGGGCCTTCCTGTCCGAGTAGGTCTCAAGTTGCTCGAACACCTACTCGGGAAAGTGAGCCCCATAAAGTGTTAGGGAGATAACGGTTAAAAGTTTTTATCAAGAGTATTTTGATATATATATTTAGACATCACTCTAGTCCAAAAGCCTAAGCTAAACCATAGCTCTGATACCCGAGATAAACGGTCATGAGTTTTTACCTATATTAATATACATATTTAGACACCACTCTAGCCCAAAAGCCTAAACTAATGGGCTTAGGTCTACTTATGTATATTAACTACTATTTTTCTTTATGATTTTTCAATGTGGGACACAATACTCACAAGTTACTCACAACATAAAGGTCATCTCACAATTTCTTGTCCAACTTGTTAATAATATAGACAGACAATTGCATTGGATCTCAATCCCACTTTTGAAAACTTTCTATTCTCACAAATAGGGACGGAGCCAGAGAACATTATGAGGAGGGGCCAAGACCAAAAAAAAAATTTGGATAGGGGCCAATATGTTAAAACAAAAAAATTAGCTTGTAAATTTTTTTTTTTTAGCTTGTAAATTTTTTTTTTCCTGATTTTGGGGGAGGGCCATGGCCCCTACGGGCCCCCCCTATCTCCGTCCCTGCTCACAAACTCTCTTCCTCCGCCGCCTCTGTCTCTTTTTCG
>FXXK01000016.1:241761-390141 GCA_900184695.1 Betula pendula
TGGATAGGGGCCAATATGTTAAAACAAAAAAATTAGCTTGTAAATTTTTTTTTTTATGCTTGTAAAATTTTTTTTTTCCTGATTTTGGGGGAGGGCCATGGCCCCTACGGGCCCCCCCTATCTCCGTCCCTGCTCACAAACTCTCTTCCTCCGCCGCCTCTGTCTCTTTTTCGTAACTCCTCAAATTATATTAAAGATTAATGCTAAAAATTGTATTTTTATCTCACAATATTAACGTGATAGTCTCAACCAACTCTTAAATTTTTGTTAGTTGTTTTATATTAATATTTTTATATTGTAAATGAAAGTTTATATTTATAGATATATTAATATGCGTAAATGAAAATATAAGAAATATTTGATGGTTTTTCTTACTAGCTAAACACCAAAAAAATATTTTAATTGAAATCTTTTTTCTCAAAAATAATTTCAACTAAAAACATGTTTAAACAGAAATATATATTTTAATTGAGTTGCTTATTTCATCTTTGTATATTACCAATGAAAATCGTGGATGAATGTCTGAAAAGGAATAATCAGTTTGAGGATGTTCCAGATATTGGCTATGGACATCAACCGTACGAATTACGAACTGGGTTTGCCTGTCATTCAAAAGGCCGGTGTTGCTCACAAGATTGACTTTAGAGAAGGTCCTGCTCTTCCAGTACTCGACCAAATGATTGAAGACGTGAGTACAAAACCTTCCTTAAAATATGCTAATTCCGATTTCTGAGTGCTTCTAGCGTACTACACATTTTTACTATAAACTTTTTTTAATAAAATAATGTGATAGCTCATAATTGGCTGTTACAATTTTAATTATTATATTAATTAATGACCTGACATATTAATTTATATAAAAATTATAATAACAAGCGGTACTAGCATTCAAGCATTTTCCATGATTTATTCAACTTATGTTAAAAATCTCACAGGGTACATATTATGGAAAGTTCGATTTTATTTTTGTCGACGCTGACAAGGATAATTACCTGAACTACCACAAGAGGCTCATTGAACTTGTGAAGGTTGGGGGAATTATAGGCTACGACAACACTCTGTGGAACGGGTCCGTGGTGGCCCCACCTGATGCACCGCTTAGAAAATACATTCGGTTTTACAGAGACTTTGTGTTGGAGCTCAACAAGGCCCTAGCTGTTGATCCCAGGATTGAGATTTGCCAGCTTCCTGTGGGCGATGGGATTACTCTGTGCCGCCGTATCAGCTGATTACCAGCCCATTTGTGGTCTTAGGACCATCTGTTTATCTCTATATTTTGTACTATTAAATTCATTATTTTGCTTTTGGGATGTTTTTATGAAATTTGTAGCATTTTCCTCTCCTTAGCAGGAGCAATTTTAAATTGGAGAAATTATATTTATTCTCTTGAACTTTGATCACAATTGCAATGTATTCTTCAATTTTTTTTTAAAAAAAAATTGTAATGTCTCCCCCCCACCATTTTTTTTTTTTTTTAGCTTTTGGACCTTCAGCATCAATAGCTACGTTGAATTATGTTATTTGTTTAAATTCAAATGAAAAAATATACTAAAATCAAAGTCATACTTGTAGGCATGGAGTGATTTTTTTTACATTAAGGTCGACTTATCTTCCCTAAAACATTAGATATTGATGTTATTTACACGTCTAGAAATTTAAGATGTTATTTATGCGTTCCATTTAAAGCTTTAAACATCAAACGCGTGCAGAAATAATATTATTTTACATATAGATGAAGAAGTGTACTTATTGAAACATGTACCCCAATTCATTTGAATTAGATTCCTCTCCACTTCAAATTTTGCTCTAAAAAATCACAATTTTACCCACATAAAGTAATTGACTGGTTTCTTTCTAATTCATTTGAACATGAGAGAATTCTGATCTAATTCATTTGAAATGAAAGTGGGACAAAGTGCACAAGTGGTGGGATTTCTATTAGTCAATGTTGCATATTTTAATCCCATAGACAATCGATATATGAAAATTAGAGGTGTACTTGCGAGCTGAGATTAATTGCCTGCATCTACTATCCGCACATATGAATATGGATGCAGTTAGTAAAAATTATTATTCGCATATGCAAATACAAATAACGATTTTAGAATATGTGGATGTGGTTAATAATTGTATTTGCATATCCTTTATATATATTATTTAATGAATTTACCAAAACAATGTTGTTTTGATGTTTAATACCAAAATGATGTCATTTTACAAAAGTAACATGAAATTTTTATATTTTCAAAACACTAGTGGGGACAGCACGTGCATTGCATGTGCTTAATTCTCGGTGTTATATATATATCACTATAATTGTTTATATCATGATTTTAATAACATATATTTATTATATTATATTATAGAGTATATTCAATATCTAGATTATACTAAAAAAATAAAATAAAGAGAGTTAATTTAGATAGTAAACATATGTAGTTACTTCAAATCAAAGGGTATTGAAAAATATATAGTATATTCATGTTTATGGTGTTTATCTCAACCATCTCATAGGAACATAAGATTGTAATTTTAGCAGATGTTTTTTCATTATAATGCATCATGAACCTTGAAAAACTTTGAAGTTAAAAGTAAACCAAGTTGCTATGAATTACAAAACTTTATAAACATGCATGTATGGATTATCACTATAACATATCTATTTTTAAATTTCTCTTTCAATAGGTCCTAATAACCTGTATATAAACACTAACAAGAATGCAGAGTCATCCACCACATAAAAGTCATCCAATAATTTTATTCACTCAATAACATCATCTTACAAAGATAAAGTTAAACATTCAGATAAAAGATAACATTCAGTTGTATTGAATTTCAATCTCTTTGTATTTATCCGTATCAATAAGGTGTACACATATGTCTTTCGTTTTCTTTTAATATATTATATTTACTCAATTTATAGTTTAACTTTATTTGTTTAAAAAATTCAATATATACTTGTTCAATAATCTAGATATTAAATATATTCTATAATATAATATATTTATGATATTCAAATTATAATATTAACAATTATAGTGCTATATAGCACAAGAAAATTCATTCAAAACTACTGGACATCAATCTTTTAAACAAGAGACACGTGCATGCATGCAACCATATTTAAAATTAAATAATAATAATAATAATAAAAACTATAACTACACCTACATTACGATTAAGGAAGATAATATATATATTTTTTATTATATTTATTACATCATCAGTATTCAAATTATTAGCTACTATGAAATTTTCAATCACTATCATGCAAAACACACGGATAATATAGCTCAATTTTATCTCTTATCTGTTAAACTTTATCTTTATAAGATGATGTTATAAAGACAAAACGTATTTGACAAATAAATTTAAAACACGTAGAACTTACTTGGAATTGAAGTTTTATGAGCAGTACTTGTGAATTCCAATGAAGAAGAAAATAGAGATATTTGTTTTTGTTTATAGCTTTTGAAGAAAATAACTGAATATATGATTAGTTTTTGTACGGTTATCTAAATTTAACTGATGGCTTTTTAAATGTAAGGACAAATTATGAAAGACAAAAATAACTTTATCTAATTTAAAAATGATCCAAATTATTTTCAAATCAATTAGAGACCCAAAGAAGGCCCAAAAGATTAAAATAGGCCCAAAATGTCAATTACCTAATATGTTGATAGCGGATAATAACTGCAATAACCATGCAAATGCAGTTAATAAAAACATGATGCGAATATCTAAAAATAATATCTGTATTTTACGAATAAAGTTGTAGATATTTCAAATAACCGCATCTGTATGTATACCCCTAATAAAAAGAATTGACACTAGCAGCATTTTTAGCAGACTAAAGCATTTGAGATAATTGGTCCCAAATTTGAACCTAACTATAGAGTTTACCTCTCATTTTTTACACATAAATAAAGTGTTAAAATATTAATTAAATAGTTAAACTCATAATTCCCTTTCCGCTTAAACATTTATAATAAATTAAACTTTAAAAATGAAAAATTATTTATTTAGTCAATGAGATTTTCACATGTACCAAACTGATCCCCTACGGTAACCTTAGCTATCTCTCCAAGGAAGTCAATTATTTAATTAAAAGCGGTTTAGACGATAATTTATGTTACAACCAATCTTAATTGACACGTGGCTGACTCATCGTTGTTGGTGATACGACACAATTTACAGTATAATTTTCCCATGTGGACAACAACGTTGAACGGAGATTCAGGGGTCTGAGAAATAGCGTGTAATAAATTAGAGATTTTTCTTGAAACAATGACGAAAACATGAGCACATCCTTTCAATTTTTCTTGTTTGTACAGCTTCCTTTTCTTGGCTCACGAAAAGTATCTTAACTGGTTAATTTTCTTACCCTTTCAAGTTTCAACCACGTAACCACAAAAAGCTAAGAGAAAACTCTACCTCTCTCTCTCTCTCTCTCTCTCTCGGTGTGGGAGGATGGAGAAAGAGGCAGAGATTGATCGCTTACCCTTAGACTTGCTGGCGCATATATTCGTGATGATTACTTCCTTCACCGATTTGGCTCAGTATGTTATACGACACCTTCTTCTACCATGAAATTGAAATTCATTCTAGTTTTTATTATTGAACTCTTTGCTTGATATATATATATATATGATTTTGGAATGGTCAGGGCGAGCGGTGTGTGCAAGAAATGGAATCAGGGGGTGAAGCAGTCTCTGGCTCGGAGAGAGTCTCTGAGCTTTTCTGGTCGGAAGATGGACGATGACTCCACTGCCCGCCTTGTTCGCTATGCCTACAGCCTCAAAGACCTTGACATGTACACACACTCACTCTTTCTCTGATTCTTTTTTTTTTTCCCTCAAATCCTCTGTCTTTTTCTGTTCTTGATGATAAAACGTGGAGCCGCATGTTTCTGGGAAATTCCCCTTTGCTGATTTTCTTTATAATTCACATTTTTAAGTGATGGGTGTTTAATGCCAGAGAGAGAAAAGGTGAATTTATTGGTAACCATATCGAATGAAGAAATTCAATGGGCTTTTCATATTAGTCATAATTTTCTTGGATGCCTGTTCCATTTCAGGGGTTATTGAAGGTTATAGATGTGTATTTGGCTAACTCTATTAGAATTAAATTTGTTAGAGCTATAAATGCATTAGAAATTGCTAAGGGTGGACTAATTCTGGTCGTTGGTGTCTCCCTCCAGTTTGTGACTTTGTGTGTTGTGAAATTGTGTCTATTTGCTGAGTAGCTAGGCTTCAATTTTGGGGCAGAAAGATCAAGTTGGATTGGAAAATCTGTAGTTTGTATTGGCATGTAGATGAATCCTTACACAGGGAACTAGTTTGATATTTTCCTGTAACAAGTTGAGTGGAACTGTCATTTAGCTGTATCAAGATTTAGAAGGGAGCGATTTCATCTATGAGTTTCTGAGTGCCTGATTTGTCTTATCTTGTTTTCAGTTCAAGGAGCCGTTGGGGTTGCCAAATAACTGACAATGGACTCTACAGAATATCTTTGGCGAAGTGCGTTAGCAACCTGACATCCATATCTTTATGGGGTATGACAGGGATTACAGACAAAGGTGTTGTTCAACTGGTATGTGATAGTTGCCCTTAAGCAATGTAGAGTAGTTCTACAATTTTTCTCTTAGCTTGCAGTTGAGGGTCATGGCTTTCGAAGTTTTGATGTCTCAATAGATGTTGCAATCTGGCTTCAAAAAGTTCGTCACCTGTTAAGGTGACAAAACAGATTTCTATGTATCATCCCAGAATATATACCTTCCAGAGTTCCAGACATATTTGTTGAATATGCTTAAGTTAGATGCATTTTGCTCTGTTTTTCTCAGTTGATGTTAATTTTTTCGACAGATATCCAGAGCTCATTCCTTGCAACACCTCAATATTGGTGGTACATTTATTACAGATGAATCTTTATTTGCGATTGCAAATAGCTGCCCACATTTAAAGGTGAGTTAATTGAGTTTTGCCCCCCACCCCACACACCCCCTTTTTGGGTTGAATTCGCCCTTCCTGATGCAACAAGGGGTTTTGATTTTTAACTGCAATTTATGTCTCATTCAAATCACAAACTTTTCTGTTTGTCAATTTTCATCACGCATCATATACCCTTTTGGGGGCATTGTTTTTGGAGGAAAAAAGAAAAAGAAAGTATTTTTCATTAACCCATGGCATAAATAGATGTATGTCTCTTGTTCTTCCCAGACTATAGTCCTATGGAGCTGCCGTCATGTAACTGAGAGCGGGCTTCTCGTTCTTGTAAATAAATGTCGAAAGCTTGAATCTATCAATGTATGGGGGACCAGAATTCCTGTGGACTGCTTCATTGGTTTGCTTACTATTAGTCCAGCCCTTCAGATAAAAACGAGAGGACTGCTTTTGAATGTTGGAAGCACCTCTCTGTGGCCCGTTGTATAAGGCCCCCCAATCTTATGGTGGTTTTCTCAATTGCTTTCTGTACAGATTGTTTTCTTTGTATCTCCATATGATGAAATAAGTTTATCAGCACAATAAGCCACATGTGAATACCTTTAAACACAATTGGTCAAGTCTCCTCCTTGTCCAAGCTTGTTGGTTGCCAAAGTTAAAGAGTGTAAATTTTCGTGCTCACAATCTAAGTGGGTCGTTTGAGTCATGCACTCATGAAGCATTTCCATCCCCCTTGATCTTCCCCTGGAATCTTCTGTGCTTCCTTGTATCTTTTACTCACAAGAAAAGACGAAGAAAGAGTGCCTCTAAATTCTACCACATTTTACAACCAGATTGGATGAAGAAAATTAGAATATATATATATATATATATATATATGTTCATTGCAAGTTTCTTACTAACATGAGAAAATGCATACCATATATCATTTCTAACAACGGCCTGAATGTACGTTAGACAAGAAAACCGATAAAAAGAAAAGAAAATGTAGAATATTAGAAAGATAACACAACTATTTGGAAAATCTAGCAACATAATGGAACCACTGCTACACAAGCTATGCCATACATTCCCCCACTTCATACTATGCGCCAACATTAGACCTGAAACAAAGAAAGACAAGAAAGGAAAAAGTTAATCGAGTACAACAAAGCATAAAAAGATGGATAAAATTAGCAAAGAAGATTTGCGGCCACACAAATTACACATTCAGCAAATAGCACACAGATATTTGCCACTAAGAGAACAACAAAGTACCTTTTCTTTCTTTCGCAGGAAAAAAGAAAAAGAAAAGAAAAAGGATCACTTCTATTATAACATCTTCAAAGCACCCTTCACCCCCTCCCCCCAAACAAATAATAATAATAATAATCATCCTAGTTGTCATTATCACCACAAATGGCAACATCTTACAAGGAAACAACCAGCTAGTTCTTTTAATCCTCTGATTTGGCACAAGTTCTTCCCTGCCTTGACATCATATACTAGTTACTAGCTAGTTCTTCATAAAATAAAGTTGATTATTCTTGAACAGATATTGAGTGGTCGTCTTCATCAATGACATGAAAAGTTGGTATGGCTTTTGAGAGAGACATGTCATCTTATGAACTAATAATAATCCAAGGGCAACTTTTGTTATTTGCTATTTCCATAGTCAACCAACGACCTTCCTTGTAACCCCAACACCTATGGAAGGCTGGAAGCTGCCCTTCGTCTTCCAGTCCCTCCAAAAGGTCCACCATCAGCGACAAATGTCAGCCATTACCTTCTCCATATTGATGAGTCTAGAGTTCAATTCTCACTATATTTTAATTCATTATGTAGCGAGACAAAAATATTATAAGTCTTACTGCACACAATCAAATCATTCTAAAACAGTCCGAATTTGCATGATTCGACCATCAGAAACAAACTAACTAAGAAGTGCAATGACGTGCACTTCTCTGCATTAAACTTTGAGATTTAAAACGGCATCAAAGAGAGAAACATGATAGACTGTTAGTCTCTACCGCACTAGTGTAGTTGAGACAAACTGCGTACCTGAACCACTTCTCGGTACACTCTGGTCCTCTGTAGGCCACTACATATCTCAGCCTCCAGCCCAACCCCTTACTTTTTTGCGCCAATACAAGAATCTAACAAGTTCATCCTTCTGATTTCATAACACTAGCAAGCATTTCTTGACCTTCAACTCAAATGAGGCACGAATGCAGTATACCTGTTCTGACTATAAAATATACGTACTAACACACTAAGTCTCTCCTCAAGAAGTAGCTCATTAACTGCCCAGTCCTATAATTAGCTATGGTAATCATCACAAAAATGTCCTCAATGGAAAATAAAACAAGAAAAGAATCAAGAAACTTGGAGAATGGACTGTTGAAGAAGATCTTGAGAACTGAACAGATCCAGTAAAGCTTCCTTCGGTATTGGTTACTGGGCTTGTATTAGGTACAGCAATATTCTTGCATGATCCCAAAGGTGCTCCAGCCTGCAAAATCTCATCAATAGTGTGTTTCACAAAGAGCTCCCTACGTAAAATGATATGTCATAACAAGGGCGGCTAAGCTCCCTGCAATTCAATTTCTCAAGAACTCAAATCAATCCTATATTGACCAAATTATGGAGCAAAACATAACATCCAGAAATGCAACAAACAATTGGGCATCTGCCGTGTGAAGTCATATTAAGGTCTCTCTAGTTGACAAAAAACTCAACAATATAAAGATAAAGTTCAATCATTCTAATGTTCTCAACATTTTTTCTCCAACAAAAAACTTTCAACAGAACGGTTAAAAACTTCTTCCTATCACCCCATCTTGACACAAGAATTTTATTGCATGCAAAAGCAAGAAAAATGCACAGAGCATGGATTTATAATTTGGTGACTAGTTGCAATGTTTGCCCCCTCTAGACTCAAGACACCCTGAGTTGGAGTAAAATTCAGGAGGAGAACATCCATTAAGAAACTTGGTAAAATATCAGAAAACTCTGATATTTTTTTTATGAACTCTGCTCAAAATTGACAAATAAATAAATAAAAAAAGGACATCTTGTGATTTTTTGGAACAGATAATTTTAGCCTGAGCAAATTAGCCCTGTATTTTGTGAGCAAGATAATGTTGGATTTGAATCAAATAGCATTTCAAACACCAGATCTAGCTCAAATGGCAACTCCCCCCTCCCATAAGAATGAGGTGGAGAATGAAATCGTGGGTTCAAAACCCCACTGGGTTAGTCAAAATGTAAAAGAGTTCATAAGCAACTAAGCAAAATGTGGAATTGGCGCAATCAGTATCCAGTTATAGTGGACAAACCTGGCAGGCAGTCACAGTACTACAACCACATAATGTCTGTCCATTCATTCTATCCACAGCATCAAATACACCTCCTCCATCACTCCTCTGCATTATTTAGTTTCCCAGTTAGGATGTTCAAACGGAAATCTACTTTCGTATGTTACTCATCTATGAGTGGAATTTCCAATACCATGTAAAAGTTGACAGCCAAGAAATTAGGCATCATGTTCCCTGCTGCATTGTAACAGGTACCGACCATCTCAGCCAGTGGAGTTGAATGCTCCTTGCAAGCTTCAGCCTGAACTGGATATGTTGGGAAGTAATTCTGTAAGAAAAGAGAAGCACTTCTTGAATTCAGCGGCTTTGATTCTTTTCTTTTTGGGCATGAACCTCGTGCCACCCCAGGATCTCCAGCTGAAAACCAATTCATTATGAGCCAGTTATTGGATATAGCATATACAATAACAAGTCATCACAACATTACATTCTTTTAATGCTTACACTCATTTTCCACCATGTACTTCCACTGATAAGCAATTCCTTCGTCCGCTTCCTTCGAAGCAACAGAGGTGAAAACCAGAAGCCGGTGATTATCTTGCACCATCTCAGTCACAATGGGCCAATCTTCACCCTTTTTAGGCATCTTGGACACGGGAAACCAATACTTGTCCAACCCAGCATTGGCAAAGAGCTTTGTCAACCCTTTAGGAGAATGCACATAGTCCTCAATAATAATGGTCACAATCTCCGTCGGGTTTTCATGCAAGAATGCTTCTACTTCCTTCAAAGTGTTAATTGCAGGTTGCTGAAAGATTGCAGTGGAAACATTACCAAATTGCTTTACACAATAATTATTGAGGAAAAAAACACATTAAAACGCAGAAGTTAAGGAAAGGAGAGGATAGATTACGAATGCAGTGAAGTTGAAACATTGCCCTCGAAATGAATGGCAGAGCCAGATATCATTATCGAAATCGTACATATCCAACATCAATCCCCTCACTCCATTCTGAACAACACCCATCAAAAGAAAACATATAAATTAATCTGAAGAAATTTTCATCAGAGATGTAGAAAAAAAAAAAACCATTTCTCTTATAACCGTCTTTTGGCCTCGAATACCAAGTAAAAGAAAACTAAATAAAATGTAAAAAGCGTAAAGGACATAAGTGAGCTGATCACTTCGTTTATCAAAATCAAGAACACTAAGATATGTAATGTTCAATTTTCCTTTTCTTATTATTTTCACCAGACTCTCAGAAACCAATCTGGGCGTCAATGAAATAAAAAAATAAAAAAACTTAGGTAACAAGAAAAGAAAGTCACATACTCTCAGCTGATTAGTCACAGTGTCTTCTTGATTGAAGAGTGTCAGTCTCTGAACGCCCGGCAAAGAAGGTGCATCAACAATACTAAACGAATTATGAGTCACCACCCATGAATACTTATTGAAGGGAAGCCCATTAATCTACATACCAAAGAATTGCAACATAGTTCAAACCCACAACCAAATTCATGTACAGCAAAGTGGAAAAAAAAAAAAAGAAAGAAAAAAGAAGAAGGTGACACCCATCAGAAAAGTTCCAAAACTAAAAGCAAAACAAAATCTTACAATTGAATTGGGAATGGTGGGTTGGCCTCTTATGCAGAGAGGTTGGGTCTTGCCCAAAGCAGGGCAGTTGCCACAGTAGAGGCCTGCCCCACAGTCCGTGGGAGCTGAACAAGCTTCCAGAACCTGAGAATTCTTGAAACCTCAGTGCCAAACTTAGAAAAAGAAAGTGAAACTGCACAGATCTTGAAACCAAATGAGATTTTCAAAGAAAGACAGGGAGAGTGAAAACAGAGGAACCTGGCAACTCCCATTGGAGCAAGCGGTGGAAGTGGTGGAGAGGACTGAGAAGAAGAGTGAGAGAAAGAGGATCCCGGCAATAGCAGGAGCTCTGCACATGCGGCTACAGTGATCCGCTGAACACCCCAACATGGCAGCTTCCTGTGCAGAGCTCAAGAGAGAGAGAGAGAGAGACAGAAGCAATTCGAGATACACGGCAAAAGAAAGAATTTTACTGTGTAGGGGAGACAAGTCTTTGGAGATAGAACGCGGGCTTTATGCCTTTATTACCTTTTCTTTTTTCTCTATTATTTTAATCGGATCTGACAAGCACTTTTTGTTTTGCCAAGGTTGGAACTTTTATTTAGTACAGGAAGTGACGACGTCGTTTTAACAGCATTGGATTATTTCGCTTTCTTTTGGGCTAAGTAAAGATTGGATTGTGTCGTGTGTCTTATCATGGTTTTGGTCTTTTTGAAGCGTTGGATTTTGCCGCAGTTTGCAGGTTTACCTCTAAGTGCTTTTCACGTGGTGGGGTAGGTTGCCCCTGCTCAGCGGCGTGCACCGTAGTCTGACTATTTGGCTTTGCGCACTCACAGGACATACATTTCATACCCAAAAATGATAGAAATCATCCCCTTTCATAAATTTTGCATTTACAGTCAGCCCTACCTCCAACCTCCAACCCCCAACCTCACGCTTATGCTTCTTACACGACCCAAGTTGTAGGTAGCTAGAAAAGTTTCTAAATACTTTGGTTGGTCAGAAATGCCTTCCTAGATTAAGTGTTGGCATACACTTTCTTGCCTCTTTTCCCAAGCTATCGCAATAAATGTTGGTTGGCTTCCTGTTTAACAAGTTAGGATTGCGTTTAGGAATATACTAAAGGATTTAGTTGCGTACCTGATTACTCCAAAGTCAATCCAAAACAAATTTATTCATGAAGTGGCGTCAGACTTCACTAGAAAAATATTCCTTTTGAAAAGGATGTTCAAGGGATCCGATCGGCTCAATTGTCCCTTTACATAAAATTTTGATGTGAAATCATAATGTTGAATCACTACGCTCCTAGTTTTTGTTTTTTTTTTTTAGTGAGTACAATCAGCTATGAAATAAACAGGAATTGTTAGACGATATTCGAGTTTTCTATGGAGATGGCAATGACCTCCCCAAAACAAAATGATCAAGAACACTTCTTTCCTCTATGCTCAATGAGAATGGTGCCTCTTCCTGTAAAAGAATGACAAAAAATTTGAATGAGACTTAAATAAATCCTCGGATTAAGCAAGCTTCTTAGCACGACCACTTGAAGGAGCACCGTCCTCTTTTTTTGATCCAGATGTCTCGGGCTTTCGAGCCCAAGCAGGTGCTCTGTCTGGCTCATAACGATAATCATAAAAAAGTTCCTCTCCAGCACAAATTCGTTCCTTGGCAAATATGCCCACTCTGTGATCCCCAGCAACCATAATAACCTGCCTCAAAATTTCGGTTAAAAACGCAAATTAGAAATTGGAGAACACCCTACTTGTAATGTCCCAAAGTTTCCAACTATAAAGTTCAAAGGCCCAAAATTGTGCAGAATCAGATAATAGGGCTACCACAACCAATGGCAGCCAAAATGGTACCTTTGCATAACAATTTGGATCTGGAGAGTGGTTGGCAAACTTTAATTTGTCACCCTTCCGGTATGCATCAAGAACAAACTGCAGAAAGTTTCAAATTATATTCAAGTTGGAACATGAACTGAAAAAGAGATTCCACCTTCACACAGAATCCGAAGTTAGTAATAAGCATGCCTGATCATTCAGATTGAAGAGAAATGATGAATTTTCACGGTCATAAATCTTTCCACGCTTATCTGCTTCCCGATGCGAAATTAGCTCCCCCGTGTACTCACCAAGGTATTCATGCTTGCCCACACTATTCTGGAGGGTTGCTAAAAATTGTTAGAAGAAGAAGAAAATGAAGCACATAAAAACATCAGGTTGATAAGTTACCTTTAAGAACGCCCCCCAGCCGGATATATCAGATCTACCAAGTAAAACCTGCACACATAAAAAAATCAAGCTATCGTCATTATAAAGATACCACAAGAATAAATAACCTTAAACTAATAGCTTGAAATACAGCAAGGAGAAACCAGCAGAATACAAAATGCCATGATAAGTACTAACCAAAGCACATACATGTAGAAGGAAAACAATATCAATTTCAACATAGATATCAAAAATAGAGTAATGCTGCAAAAGTTAACTATAGCTGCTAAAGTAGAGACCTTGAATTAAGTTTTATAGTATGAATATAACCAAACATCAACTAGCCCCTCAATGGGTCTAATAAAACTTGCAACTCCTCTCTTACAAGGCCCTCCAAGAAGAGCTACTTAAGTGCACACAAGAAGGATAAGGATCCCCTGCAATTCCTTTGAAAATGTAGATTCACAACTTTAGTGAATTCACGCCATTTTTTTCATTGAACGGAGTGAAAAATGATATCTATTAAAAATGTAATATATTACCAATGAGAACTACTTATATTTTCATAAGGTTCTTGTGATTTATATCGTAGAAAAGCTTTAAGCTAAAAACTGTCTTTTGCTTTAATTAAAAAAGCGTATATTCAAAGGAGAAGAAAGTCTTTTGAAAGGATTTTTTTTTTTTTGCTACCTCAAAATATGTCACCTTTTTTAATATGTAACATTTTCCATATCGTTCAATCCAAGGAACGACCTAAATTCATATAATTTGAGAATCTATACTTTCAAATAAATTGTAGTGGATCTTGATCCAATACAGGAATAAGATAAATTGGACTCATTGGTACTCATAAGATAAGACTGATTGATTGGTAATCATAAAATAATATGGACTGATTGGTATTTATAAGATAAGATGTGTATATGCGAATCAAAGAGACTTCATCCCACTTAGATATTCCCCCTACAGTTAGAATTATCAAAAGAAAAGCTTCACATAACCACTGGCATCAAATAAATTAGAAAAGAAAGAAACAAATCACGAACAGTCAAATATAATTACCCTCTGTTGTTGTTTGAGAAGAAGCTTCATATTTCTACATTCATAATTATCACCTCTCTGGCTAGGAACCCCAAAAGTACCATCTCCACAACTGCAAAGCCAATTTTAACGACTCAAAAAGTCAAAAGTTGTATAAAAAAAGAAAAATTACCATCATGACAATATTGGCAAGTGAACTGTATTAAACTAAAATCTTGAAATCAACTGGTTTTTCAAAAAGAAATACTGACAACGAAAGTCTTGAGAACCATGACATCTATTAATACCTGATTACAATTTTCAACCTTGTTTACAAATTTTCACAAATTACTACCATATTAGAAGCAAAAATTAAATTCAAAGTGGTGCATTTGGAGAGAGCAAAACACGAGGAGCTTTGAAGATTGTGAGAGACCGGTGTTAGAGTTAAAAGCTTATATGTTCAAATCTCTTTATGCTTAGATGGCGGCGTACAGTAGTCCTCATTTTTCTAGTTTTACTAAACTTCTGGACTTGCATTCTTCTTTTTCTCCCTAATTGAGGGTCTCTCTTGTATACTTCATGTGTACTAGAGTTGTGCCCTTTTGCACTTTCTATTGATATCGATTTACTTATAAAAAAAATAAAATTTTTAAACCCATTACATTTTAAATCCCAAAGAGACAAATGCCTACTTTTGACAAGCTGAACTAACTTTGCCAAATTCCAAATCCTTCATTTGGTTAGTACTAGCTGATGCTGTTGATCAAGGCAAACTATACTTATTTTTTCTTTTCTTCTATTTCCTTTTCTTTTTTTGGGATTAAGCAAACCGTACTTGTATTTACAAGGCAACCACCAAGTCGTTTCAAACAATTTAACTGTTGAATTATTTTCACTAGGTAGCAATGGTGATCTGATTTCTACAGTTAACATGTGTACAAGCATATAAATTTGCATGGTCAGTCTCAGTAACATGTATTGAGTTGAATTGTATAGAAAGGAGAGATAAGTCTTCGACCAACAAGCAACGGCCGAGCGCGCTAGCGTGGAAGCCATTGTGCATTAGTGCTTTAGTTTTCTTGCCCAAAGAATGGTAGAAAGTGGTGAAACAAAAAATGAAAACAACAATTACGAACTCACCTGACCCAACAATTCCTACAAACATCCGGGTCGCATTCTCTGTCCGCAGCAAAGCATGGACATTGCCTACTTCGACATTGACTTTTAGCACAATGGCACCCTCTAAATCGGTTCTTGCAACTCTTTGGACATCTAGTTTGACAAAGGGAGAAAGACATGAAAATACAAAAGGCTCCATACTTGATTTCTGTAATCTTCATAACAAGATATAAAAACTCACCCACAGTACTTTTCACAGCAGGTCCCATTTTGAAGACAAGCACACTGCTTTCCACAAGCTGTTTGGCAACCACATGGATTGTACTGCCGACATGGCTGATCTTTCCTCTCAGTAATCCGCTTCCTAATTGAATGGTAAGCAGCAGACTTCCAGGTATACTTCAAGCGACGAACCCTACCCCTCCTACGCAAAAATCTTGATCTTCTTCTCACTTCATTATTACCCTAAATTTTATTTACCCAGGACAAAAATATAATCACTTGTTAGGGCAGGGAGGGTCCTAAGCAAGATATGGACAAGCACAATAAAGCACTAACCACAGTTGCATTTAAGTCAACCTTAGAATAGCCTTCAACAAGAGAGTTTGCACCATCACCAGCTTGGCAAGACAGCTTACTCTCAGAGCAATTCATGTATTGAAAAACCTCCCAACATGTCTTCATACCATTTAAAAGGTTCCTTGCAATTAAACAGCTGTCATGACACATAAAGAGTAAACATTAATGAGCAGTCAGGAAGAAGAAATCTCATGGTAACAATATGCAAAAGCAACCAGAGTAAATTTCTGCTAGAACAGAGACAGGAAACAACATATCTTTGATTTTCCAATACCATTAAAGTCAATGACAATGATTTTTATTAGTAGAAACTGCTTATGTCCATGCTTTGAACCAAAACCAGAACACCTCAATAATTTATCCAATTCCTAGGACAATAACAAGAAAGTTCAGCAGATTTTCAAATGTGTTCAGTCCAATTATCTCACATATTTAAATCCCGTGCACCTGTAGTGCAAATAACTATACAACATACAACTGGAAAATGATAAACTCAATCAAATACAGTTATATCCACTGACCTGTTCCTGCCAAAAATTTCGACACCTTTCTCAAAAAGGCCCTTTTCAATAGCCTTCCAAGGTTTATTATCACCCAGTTCTTGTTTATAGACATTTTCATCCACAAACTCTTCTTTCCTCAAGTTGTCATCACTACTAGTGGCAGGTGGATCAGTATTTATATCGTTTGATGAACCATCAAGAACATCACTCTGCACAAATTTGTGACCATCCTGATTTGATGATTCCTTCCTTCTAGACCTTCCACTAGTTGGAGATTTCACATTCTTATGTGAAGAAGAACTAGTATCTTCATTTTCTTTACATGAATTAGATTTAGGTTTCATATCACCTGGACAAAGACCTCCACTACTCACAAAGGAATCGCAATCATCAGAAGCTAACATTTTCTTCTGCCTTTTCTGCATGCAAACTAAAACACGCTCGGCAACTCGCTTGCTGTTCCTCTTACTAATTCCACATTTTCCTACAAGCTTAGTTTTGGGAGGTGATGAGTGGTGGGTAGAAGTGGTGTCCTGCCCTGGTCCATTCTCTGAGTCGCTGCTTTCTGAGATATTCTTTGCATTCGATGAAGCACTTTCACTTTGGTAGGACTTGGCCCTCTTTCTACCAGATGGACCAGAAGATTTCTTTCTAGATAATATCTGAGCCCCAGTACAACCAGATGAAGGGACATTTTTTTCTTCAAGATCACCATTCATGGAAGAGCTCACTCTAGCAATTCTTTGTGACTTCAGTACCTGACATGAGTCAATATTTAACTATGTAAATAGTTTGTTTGCCAATTCTCTACAGATTTTCCCAGATACACAAATCACCGTAGTAATACACAAAACACATACAGATCGATAGCAATGTGCGCCACATGGTGTATTTTCCTCATCTGCAGGGCACCATGAAGGTTGTTTCTCAGCCTGAAAATATTTTGTATTAACAAAGAATGTAAGAGTTCAGAAAGATATTTAGACACCTGTTTAAGAATTGATTTAGAGGAATAAACTTACAGGAAAGACAAGATCCTGAGAGCATCCATGTAATCTGCAATCAAAAACCTGCCAAAGGGAAAAGAAAAGGGAAAACAATTGAACAGAATAATCTACATGATAACAGAACAGCACAGAAATGAATGGAGCACGAGAACAGTGCTTACGAGACATCGACGACAAAACAGATTGTCAAAAGAATCAAGAGCTGCATCAAGATCTTTGTCAAGAAAAGAATTCCCATTTTGCAAAATGTCTTCATTATCCCCGTTCTTAGAACTTCCCACAGCCTTCTCTTCCTTAATAAGAATTTCGTATCTTGCCTGTATAAGATGTTTGATCGTGTTTCATATCTCTGTAAAGCCAGCACAAACCAAATGGGAAACGGCTGGACCAAAGCTTACACTATGACCAGTTTTAATCAGAACATAAATAGGATAGAAGAACAGAGAAGAGACAAAATTGTCCCCTTTGAATAAAAAGCAACAAACTAAAATCCAAACCTTGACTTCACAAGGGCTTCGAGAAAAACACTGTGCCAGTGATTCCAACACTTCATCAGATAAACCAGCTTCTTTGGCAGTCATGCTGGCAACACAATAACAGAACACCACAAGACCAATAAGTTTTATATCACAAGCAGCATAAAAAACATTTTTGAACAACCACATAAATTAAAGTTGAAAATTCTATCTGATAAGAAAATATTGGCAAAAAATAATAACTGAGAGCAGAATAAAAAGTTGTTTCAACTCAACAAGGTTGTACATATAAGGATAAATAGAAGACTGTCAAACATTGAAGGGCAGTGATCCACACAATATACTTACCAAATCAGTACAAACTTGAGAACAATTCCTTCTTTATCAGCCAGAATACAAGTGCATATAATAAGCAAATAATATGCAAACATCGCAAAGAAAGAATGAGAAAACCAGAAAAAGGTGAAATGAACATGGATGCTCATGATCAGTTCACATTTAAAAACAACAAAGAAGTAGATCATAAATCCACCTGAGTAGCTTGAATCACATGAAATGAAGACATGCTGGAGATTAATCAGAAAAATGGGGAGATAATTCTTGAACCAAATCCAAGCAATTGAACAAAGGCCTTGTCTAGGTGATCATGTTTGGTCAACATACTTAACAAGAATAATGAAACTAGAGGTTGAGAAATGTACCTAAAATAAACCTAATAATAATTAAACCATCCAGAAGTTGCTGAAGGTGTGGAGATGAAACAAGAAAACATTACAAATCATTGTAAGAATTTCTCGATAATGAAGGGTTTAAAATAGGCACAAAATGATAGGACAAAGCCTTTTTCTTGCGTCCTCTTTCTTTATCTGATGATCTAATTTGTCACATATTAACCAACCCCTAGTATATTAACTATTATTCAAGAGGTTTAAGAGACATAATCACTGCACTACCTATTGCAATTGCATTTTCTTTTCTTTTCTTTTCTTTTTTTGATAAGGGAAAATTTTATAAAAAAACGTAAGGCGAAATTACATTTTCTTTTCTATGACAAATATCATGATTCAATGGCAATTCACTTGACATAAAGATTGAAAAGCAATCGAGAATCCACAGGAAACATATTACAGAAACATATAATTTAAGGAACAAAAATAAAGAAGCAAAAAAGGAGACCAATATAAGACTTATCAATCGCATTAGTTAATTTGGTTATACCAACCTAAGTATATAATCTTCAGATTCCACAAAACTTCTCTTCTCCTCTTCGTCATCAATTAATTCCTCCTCACTGTCACTGCAAATTAGCGCTTCACCACCATTTTGATCATAATAGATTCTGCGTCGACCAACCACAGACTGATCCTCTGTCATTCTTTGATTTCTGCACCAGAATTATCATAGTCACTAAATCTCGAAGGAGATAAAAATTAGGTGTAATTAGAAATGGACAAATGAATATCACATCAGTGAAAAATTATTCCACAAGTTGTATATATTCACAATTACCAATGAGCTTTAGCTGAAACGATAACTCTCACCCCAAAAGAACAGAATAGAAGATAATGGCCGTGGGTTCAAAACCTATTGGATGCTTGTGTAACTTACCAATCTTAAAAAAGAGGGGGTTTATATATCATTATTGAGGTAAAGACAACACCCAAGTATTAGTAAATCCGGAAAGTCAGAACCCACAAACTACCAGTGATTACCACTTTGTGCAGAAGAACACTGGTAAAGAACACGATGCAGGTTTTAAACACATTTAGACAAATATATGATTAATATATTGTCTAAATAATAAGAGGAAATAAGCCCACATGGGCTAAGCAAGTATTTAGAACAAATAAAAGGAAATTTCAACACACCTGTCCAAAAAAATCCATGTAGTATAAGGAGGTAATCTTTTTACTTCTGAGAGCTTAATAGGCCGAACAGCATTCTTGACTGGAACATTAGATCCTAGAAGAACTGCTGTAGAAGCATTGGCATCCTCTTGGGAGCTACTGCTATCTCTATCCCCATTACTTGCATCAACACCGTTATGCATATCAAGTGCATCTTTCTGCCTCTTTGTCAGCAGATCTATACTTCTATCACTATCATTAGTCCTACTGGTCCTTCCTTCTGTAGACAATTTATACAGATGGTTTGACACACCAAGCAATTTCTGCCCGTTATCTTCCATTCTTTTCTGGAAAAAAAAAAAAAACGAACAAACAAAAGGATTAATGAGGACAATCTCAAAACAGTGTTACAAGATGACAAGACCAAATATCATCTAAGGTACAATAAAAAATGCACCTTTATGGAAACAGACCGGTCAGCAGCAACTTGCTTCTTTACAGAATCAACGACTGATAAAATCTCCTTACCATTTCCACTTGTTTCTTGTGGCCCCATCACCTGTAAACAATCAACAGGAGTCTAACCTACTTACAATATACAACATGGCTAATTTCATACTGTAAACAAACTCTCCAAAATCATATTCAAATCAGATATGTGCCTTCCATATTTGAGCAAACTCGTTGCAATGTGCAGTCTTTAAAATCAAAAAACCTATGTACACAACTTGATGACGATATCTTTTCTATAATGACAACAACAACAACAACAATGACAACAATAATATACAGATACTTGAGCTTACAACCTACACCTAGTGGATTGTACACCAGACAATAGTTAACAGATAATTTTTCGGAAATTTAACATGTGAAATCTCAGCAACAACAAGTTAATTCTCAAAATTTTAATTTACTCGTTCTCGAAGATTAACGAGCTCCATTCTCGAAGGTTAGCGAGCCAAGAATTTGACCGACATCAACATAGTTTGCCCTAAAATTCACTGAAATTGACACCGAAACCTAATTAAGCCATCTACTACACAATGCAGCTAACTTGTCAATAAAAATTATATTTAATTTAATATTAAATTGCAGAGAAAAAAAAAAACCCAAAACAAGTATTAAAATAATCGCAGAAATTCCTATGTGTGACGCTGAGCTAAATTCAAGTTTTCCATGGATTTTCAAGAGAGTAAGAGACAGAAAGCGAATACCGAAGAGTCTTTCGTAGGGTCCGATTTGTCGGCAGAGCCCTTGGACGCCATCGGCGAAGCCTATCCGGGCCCGATTCGGTAATGGAGGTTCGGATCTGGATCGGCTCATGCAGAGGCTGACAATGCCGGAGGTAATCGGGGGAAGTGTACGGCACGGTGGGTTTTGGCTTTGTGAGATGGGATTTGGCGGGTCGGGGCTTGAATGAAAACCCTAACCGCGTCTCTCAATTTGGGACTTTTGGCCGTTTTAGTTTAGGGACTTTTTAAATCTAGTAATTTGGTTTAGGATAATCCCACTTTCTAGATGGGTTGGGAAGCGCGTTTTATAGGGTGGGACTCTGTCGTTTTGAGTAGTGAATAATTTGGGGGGAAAAGGAGCGGTGGTGCTCTATTTTTGAATTATCTACTGTACCATGTTGCAGCCCACATGCCCTCTTCCTTGGATTTTGGACTTTAATGGAAACCCTTTCTTTAGTCGCCATTTTTTTTTTTTTTTAGTCGCCATTTATTATCGCCTACTCGTATAAAAACTATGATCAGGGACCACTATCACTATGCAGGTTTTTTTTTTCAAATGAGATGCATCGAAATACAAAAGGAAAAACCAAAAAAAGATACCTCGGGAAAGAATACAGTCTACACCGATGGATCATTTCTATTGTCAATGAGAAGAAGATCCAATACAGAGATTGATTCCCTTTTTCAGTAATTTGTTATTTGAATTATTAGTAATACGAGCAATAAATATTAAAAAAAAAAAAATTATACGATTCACTTGTCACCTATTCGAATAAATAAACCCCATCAAAATACTTTTACTGGCAAATCAGACAATAAAGTTACTGAAAATTTCTATCCATAAAAAAAAATATGCTAGATAAAATACTTCCATAAAACTTAATAAACCTACTTCTGCCAAAGGCCCCTTAATTTATAATGAGTAATTCTATATATTCACATTAGCATAATGAGATGATTGTGGGATGAGACTATGCTATTTAGAGTTTTTTATTTATAAAATACCCCCAAAAAAGTTTTTTCTTTAAAATTTATCCAAAAAAAAGGGTAAAAAGGTGAAATGCCTCAAGAAAAATAAAATTAGAGGAGATCATTTGACACCCTACATGGTTTAGAACAAAAGTATTATAAAAAATAAATAAAAAAATAAAAGACGTTTCATGTTTAAAGTCTTAAAAGATTCCAAACTAAAGCATTACCATTTTATTTTTGTATTTTTTTTTTTTCATCACTTCTAATTTTATTTTTGATTCTATCATTCTATTTCTTTAGTATTTTCTATTTCACACTTACTATCAAACCCGGCTAATTTTAATTAATCGTCATTACGAGTTTGGATCGCTTATCCTTCAAATCGGTTGTGAGTTCACTGTTTTAAAGGCTAAGAATCACTGTCTAAAAATTCCCTTCTAAGATGATTTGTCTTTGTTAATAGACAAGGGACATGTACCCCTACTTGATGACTTTTTATTTCTTTATTTTTTTTGTAAGTTACTCGATGACTTTTGGTTATGGCCTAAGAAGGCCCAAAAAAAAAAAAGAGACGCTTTTTGTTAATGGCTACTTCTTTTTTTTTTTTCTAATTACAAAGACTTTCCCTAAGTACTTGACGATACTTATTTAAGATTCATTGGTTACTCTTTCCTTCTTCTTTTTTTTTTTTTGGTTGGTTGTTGACAACTTGTTATTGATTCATAATGGGGAATAACGGGAAAAAAGAAAGAAAGAAAGAAATAAAGAGTAAATGAACAATTGCTCAAGTGCTTAATAGTGCAATTTTTTTTTTTTATTAAAAGACGAGATCACATGTCCAATAGTGATCCCGGTCCAAATTTATTATAAAAACCTCACTTTTAGCGGAAGAATACCTTGATAACATCCAACATCCACAAGATTTACAAATAACCACCATCCCATAAATAAAAGTACATAACTTATCTAATTCTAAGGCAAGATAAACCAGATTTATCCACTTGTAAAATCCTTTTTAGTTCTTTAGGCTTAATAGTGCAATTTAAAATACATGGAAGCATCTTTTCAAAAGAATGTAAAAAATAGATATATCAGGTCATACCGATACTTTTTTTTTTTTTTGTTATTCAAATGCAAAAAAAATTACAAGGAAAAAGACCATACTAATACTTTAGTTTGCCCAAAAGATAACTCTTACAACCAAAGTACGGAAGGAAGGCAATTTATTGGGGCCGCCACCTTTCATATATTTTATTCATTGATTCCCTTTCTCTTACCCATACTAACTTAAGCATTAAATATGATTGTGCCGTCATTTGTCAATTTTACAAGTCTATTTATGCCCAGCTAAAAAGCAATCCCCCTACACGGCCCATGGGCTTGTGGTATTCGAAGCTTCCCATATCAAAAGCAAGAAACAAAGTTGGTTACTTTTACAAGACCTGGGATTTAAATCAAGTTCTTCGATGGAGATGTTTTGTGATAATCAGGAACTAAACAAAAGCATAAATATTATAGAGAATTACATTTCCAACGTGCCCACATGGAAGAAAGTCACAAGGAAGATTATGAGACCAATGCCTGGTTGAACTCTGCATCGTCCGCCATAGCCAGCAACTTCTCAGGCGAGAGGCAAGCTTCAAAATCAATACTTCCTTCTTCTCGCCCAGCAAACACTGTTAACTTCCCATCGTACTTGTTCCCAACGCCACTCCGCACAGCGAGGGGTCTTCCCCAACCGAAGTCATTTCCGTACACATTGAACCGCGGCGAGCTTCCGGTGGCCAATTTATTACTAATTAGCAGGGGACTGATTGTTACAAACTTAGGGGTTTTTATCCAATCCTCCACAAACTTCCTAACTTCTTCTGCTGTTTGAGAAGCAATCATCTTGTTTATCTGCCAAGCCGCCCAGCCTAGTCCGCGTTCAAGAAGGTCGCCTGCGGTGGCCGTTACGTTCCCAAATAGAACCGCGTTTCCTAGATACTCTTCCGGCAATGGTGGTTGTAATCTTTGCCTCATTCCAATAATTAAGGAGTAACAAACCTCTTCATCAGCATTGAGACGGCGGCTGCGAACCACAGATCGCCAAAGATGAGCCACAACCGCTTGAAGGGATGAGATCTTGTCGGTGCTCATTTCAGCATTTGCTTTTGCTTTAAGCTGTTGGATTTTCTCCTTTGAAAAATGAAAAACTCTTTGCTTTAGGGGTGGAGAATTAATGGAACTACTCTCCTAAATTTCATTGCGTTTATTGAAAGGAAATCGAATGGGGAGATTGATAATACCATCGAGAAAACCCGACCCGATGACTGGAGGGCCCAGACCAAGTGACTTGGGATCAGATTCAGAACCCCTAGAGATACCAGACCAAGTATTGAAGAAACGCCAGAAGGAGGTGCCATCTGCTACGGTGTGGTTTAGTGTGCAACCGATGAAGATACTATCAACGAGCTCAGTCACTTGTACGGCTACCAATGGCTTGGAAACACCCTCGCAGTTCAATACCCTATTCATCGAAAAGAAGGAGTTGACGATATCGGGAACGTAGACGGGCTCAAGGATATCGGCGACGGTGATGCCATCCGCCACTGCATGGACAAACTGGGCTCCATTAAGGTTTTTGCAGTCAACAAAGAAAGAGGCGGTCTTATCATCGTTTTCAACCATGACTAGGCGGCCAGCGAGAGGATAGAAAATGTCCAGCGTGCGCGACAGAGAGGTCTTTAGGTGATCAATGAGACTGGGCTTTAGTTTGTTTTCTTGTGAGGGTGTGGGTTTGAGGAAGAGGAGGCCCTTTTGGATGTGATCAGCTAGGAGGAGTTGAAGATCCCATGGAGTCAGCTCAATCCTTCGGGTTGACTCGCTGGGACTCGTTGGCCGGCCGGACGGTACTCGTGGATATGAAGCGAATATCGTTTGTCATCTTAATTTGCTTTCTACAAGACAAGGCGATGGAGCAAAGCCATTCAAGACTGGTAGTTTAAATTGAGGATGATCTGTTGGGTGGTCCCTTCAATCCCATGTGAGGACCGGAATTGCCATTCACTAGAAGCTTATAAGGAGTGCTCCAGAGATTGGAGTGTATTGATTTCACATGGCCCCATCCTAATCCTTCACCGTCAGATTCCCTCGCCACTTATAAAGTTATAAGGAGTGGTCCCTTCCAACCCATGTGAGGGAATTACCATTCAGGAGTAGAAGAAGACCTGTGCATGCCTTCCATCTGAGAAAGCAGAGAAAGAGAGGGCAATTGAACGTGGGATTTCAATTTCAAGTGAGCTTCTGAGAAGCAATGGGGCATGGACAGAAAGAGGAAAGGAAGTGATTAGGTTTTATACACGCGCACAGAGAGACAGAGAGACAGAGAGGTCAGAGGTGCAGGAACTCTTGGGCGCCAATGGGCGCTCTTCTGCTTTAGAGCATAAAAGTGGACGAGGAATGCTGGGTTTATAAAAATTTGGGTAATCTTCGCTTACCCCTGAACTGTCATCTTTTCAAACTTTAAAATCTCTTAATTTAGTGTATTTAAGTTTTAATTTTTTACAATTCCTCCCTCCGTTAACTAATTCTGTTAAGTCAGACGGTCAAAATGGTGAAATGACTTTTAAGTTATAAAGTGATTTAGCACAATATAATTAAATAAAAAAAAAATTAAATTTTAAAATATCCAATGATATAGTACCACGTCATTCTATATAAGTGTCTTTTTTATAAAAATTTTTGTAATCCTGACATTTTTTAAAAGTGGATTCTTCTAGGAAATAGGCTACTGTTAAAGTGGGTAGGGGGCTTTGATTATCTACGCATCTCGATTTTGTTTTGTTTTTTGTTTTTTTTTTTTTCAGTTTTTTTCTTTCGGCGAGCAAAATCTTGTCGCAGTCTGCTTCTGCTTTGTCTGAAATGCCGGATTTGACGATTTTAGCCCGCCACGAGATTCATTATAAGATTTGGTAATCATTTCTTTCCTCTCTTTTTTTCAATGAATATTTTCCTTCCCTTCGTATATAGTTTCATCCCCAAAAAAAAAAAAAAAGAAAGAAAGAAAAAATCACATTAGTGACGGAAAGTTGGAAACCACAATGATTAACGGCCTTTTTTAAATTACGGTGAGATTTTTTTTTTTTTTTTTTAAATGAAAGTTAAAAAGAGTTTTAAGTCTCGTTTAGTTTGCGGAATAACTATTCCATTAAAAAAAGGAATAGTTATTTCTTGGAATAGAAGAAGTTAGAATGGAATAGTTATTCATATTTTTAATTTGGTTGTAACGATGGAATAGAACACTGAATAGATTTCTTTTTATTTGGTATAGTGGAATATGCTAGTGAATAGAATCATATTGTAATCAAATTTCTTAAAATACCCTTATAATACAATATATATTTAAGGACGTTTTCTTCTTTACTTTTTAAATGAAAACCGTTATACTATAACTTTTTTTAAAAAAAAAAAAAAAAAAACTGTCCAGTTTTTTTAAAAAAGTTCATAGTTTTTTTGTTCGTTTTTTTTTTTTTCAAATTGTCAAGTTTTTTTTTTTGTAAAACAAAAAAAAAAAAGCACATCAACAAAATCATCATATTCACCCATCAATTTTATTTTATTTTATTTTTAAAAAAAACAAAAAAGCACATCACCAAATGGTTTCAAAAAAAAAAAAAAAAATTTGATGTTGGAGTGTGAGGGGCTTTTATGAGAACATGCTGCAATAATTATATTCCTATAGGAAATGAATAGATATTCCTCTCATTTTTAAAATGGATATTTATTCCTCTTCGTAAGGGAATAAATATTCCTATGGAAATAACTATTCCTATGAATAGACTCTTACCAAATAAATGAATGACTATTCCATATGAATAGTCATTCCATTCCAGGACCTATTCTGCAAACTAAACGAAACCTTAGTCTATTATTAAAAAGATGTTTACATGTGTAATAACTGCATGTCTTAAGTGCTCTTTTAATGTTATTGATGTTTGATAACAAAATTAAAAAAGTGTTTGTAATTGCAAAAATGACAATAAAAGACTTTTTTTTTTTAATTATTATTTCAGTTTATAGCATTTTTTGATATAAAAAAACACACAAACACAAGATGATGAATGTTCTAGTTAGAGTGTGAAATAAGAAAAAGTTTTCAAAAAACAATTTTGTTTGCAGAACTGGATGCTGAAGATATATATTTATAGCAATTTTTTAATATAAAAACACACAAACACAAGATGATGAATGTTCTAGTTAGAGTGTGAAATAAGAAAAAGTTTTCAAAAAACAGTTTTGTTTGCAGAACTGGATGCTGAAGATATATATATAAATATATATATATATATATATATATTATTGTTTTTTTAAAAAAAAACTTGTATCTAAACTGAGAGAGAGACACAATATAGAAAAAAAAAAAAAAAACCTTGTATTAACGTATTCAAATGCAAAAGAAAAAAAAAAAAAAAAAGGTATGTTGTGAGAGAGAAACGTTGATACGACAATACAACCTACTTTTGTCCCCTATATTATAAAGCCTCCATCATTTCATTGTAGGTGTTCACGTGGGTTCAATTGAGACTTTTTTTTCTCAATTTATTGAAAGCATGACTAAAATTTCATTTAGGATTTGCTTGGGTGGTAATAAATTAAAGGGGTGGATTTGATTTCGATTTCTTTTAATCAAATCCATCCCTTGATTCATTTTGGGTTGGGTGCTTTTATAGCATCCAACGCAAATCCTTTCATATAAATCCTCATCTCGACAAACGCACACACATACTTGGTTATGTTAGCAAATGGTTAAGTTGGAGTTTAGAATTTTTTGAGTTTGATGTGATATAAAGTATAAATATGTTATAAATTTTTTATATGAAAAAGTCAAAAAAAAAATAAAAATAAATAAATAAATAGTAGAGTATATTTGAATAGTAATAAAAGTGTTTGATGTGATATAAAAAGTAAAAAAAAAATATGTTAAAAAGTGTATGATGTAATATAAAAAGTAAGATTTTTTTTTTTTTAATTTTTTTAACAAAACCTAGTCTAAACTCTTGCCAAGCATAGCCTTTTTCTCAAATTTGTTATACCCTTATTCTTCTCCATAGACACTTACACTCTGGTTTTAGAACAACAAAGAGCCATAGTTATGTGCTCGCCGAAGGATAGTACTGCTACCTTCAAGGAGAAGCGGTCAAATCTCAAAAAATTGTCTCTCTTTCTCTCTATCTGACCCCTGAAAACTTACTAGTCCATTTGAAGCGCGTCTGTACGTTAATGGCGCAAAGACCCAAAAATATCAAGTTGAATGAAATTAAAAGAGAAATCAGACTTACTGCAGTATCTAGTTCTCAAAAAATAGGCTACAAGACTCACCGACTCTCAAATTCACAAAAGGATTTGCAACTCTCAAAATCACAGAAGTTGGCGTAAGGCATGAAGAAGAAAAGTAATATATTTAGTATTGTGTAATTATGTGAAACTTTTTTTGGATATTTTTGATAATGTATATTTTTTCATAAACCCAAACTGCGTCACTTATTTTTTATTGAAAGTGCGTTTCAACAAAAGCATCAAAATTGAGCTTTGAACTAAACGCAAGTTTCAACTTTTGGGAAGAGAGGTTGTGCTTTGTTAGAAGAAACCCAAACAGTCACTTTTTTAATTAAAAGTGTTTTATGGAACCTAAAAACACATTTGATGTTCTTAAATGCAAACCAAACATGCCATAAGTCCAATTTATCTAAAAAAGGCATATGGTGATGGGTACGTATAATCACCATCAATATATATATATGCATAATATAAAAAATCACATGTGATACATTTAACCAAATATATATAGATTAAATTTAAGCAAATATAATAGTGCATGCAGATATGTAGGATGGGTCACTTTTTTTTTTTTTTTTTTTGGAAAGAATAATTATATAATGTCACTCTTTATGTTTATCTTGTGTCAACAAAAAAAATGACTTTTAAAATTATCATTGAATTTATGATTAATCATTTATTGACTTTTGATCTAATAATGATTTTAAAAGTCACATTACTTTTGATAGACACATGATAGACATAAAGAGTAACATATATAATTATTCTTTCCAAAAAAAAAAAAAAAAAAAGGTGACCCATCCTTACATATCCTGCATGCACTATTATATTTGCTTAAAAAAGAAAGAAGAAAAATCACATTAGTGACGGAAAGTTGGAAACCACAATGATTAACGGCTTTTTTAAATTACGGTGAGATTTTTTTTTTTTTTTTTTAAATGAAAGTTAAAAAGAGTTTTAAGTCTCGTTTAGTTTGCGGAATAACTATTCCATTAAAAAAAGGAATAGTTATTTCTGGAAAGAAGAAGTTAGAATGGAATAGTTATTCATATTTTTAATTTGGTTGTAACGATGGAATAGAACACTGAATAGATTTTCTTTTATTTGGTATAGTGGATATGCTAGTGAATAGAATCATATTGTAATCAAATTTCTTAAATACCCTATAATACAAATATAATTTAAGGACGTTTTCTTCTTTACTTTTAAATGAAAACCGTTATACTATAACTTTTTTTAAAAAAAAAAAAAAAAAAACTGTCCAGTTTTTTTAAAAAAGTTCATAGTTTTTGTTCGTTTTTTTTTTTTTTTCAAATTGTCAAGTTTTTTTTTTTGAAAACAAAAAAAAAAAGCACATCAACAAAATCATCATATTCACCCATCAATTTTATTTTATTTTATTTTTAAAAAAAAAAATCAAAAGCACATCACCAAATGGTTTCAAAAAAAAAAAAATTTGATGTTGGAGTGTGAGGGGCTTTTATGAGAACATGCTGCAATAATTATATTCCTATAGGAAATGAATAGATATTCCCTCTCATTTTTAAAATGGATATTTATTCCTCTTCGTAAGGGAATAAATATTCCTATGGAAATAACTATTCTATGAATAGACTCTTACCAAATAAATGAATGACTATTCCATATGAATAGTCATTCCATTCCAGGACCTATTCTGCAAACTAAACGAAACCTTAGTCTATTATTAAAAAGGTTACATGTGTAATAACTGCATGTCTTAAGTGCTCTTTTAATGTTATTGATGTTTGATAACAAAATTAAAAAGTGTTTGTAATTGCAAAAATGACAATAAAAGACTTTTTTTTTTAATTATTATTTCAGTTTATAGCAATTTTTGATATAAAAAACACACAACACAATGATGAATGTTCTAGTTAGAGTGTGAAATAGAAAAAGTTTTCAAAAAACAATTTGTTTGCAGAACTGGATGCTGAAGATATATATTTATAAGCAATTTTTAATATAAAAAAACACCAAAACACAAGATGATGAATGTTCTAGTTAGAGTGTGAAATAAGAAAAAGTTTTCAAAAAACAGTTTTGTTTGCAGAACTGGATGCTGAAGATATATATATAATATATATATATATATATATATATATTGTTTTTTAAAAAAAAACTTGTATCTAAACTGAAGAGAGAGACACAATATAGGAAAAAAAAAAAAAAACCTTGTATTAACGTATTCAAATGCAAAAGAAAAAAAAAAAAAAAGGTATGTTGTGAGAGAGAACGTTGATACACAATATACCACTCCCCCTATAAACCTACTTTTGTCCCCTATATTATAAAGCCTCCATCATTTCATTGTAGGTGTTCACGTGGGTTCAATTGAGACTTTTTTTTCTCAATTTATTGAAAGCATGACTAAAATTTTCATTTAGGATTTGGCTTGGGTGGTAATAAATTAAAGGGGTGGATTTGATTTCGATTTCTTTTAATCAAATCCATCCCTTGATTCATTTTGGGTTGGGTGCTTTTATAGCATCCAAGCCAAATCCTTTCATATAAATCCTCATCTCGACAAACGCACACACATACTTGGTTATGTTTAGCAAATGGTTAAGTTGGAGTTTAGAATTTTTTGAGTTTGATGTGATATAAAGTATAAATAATGTTATAAATTTTTTATATGAAAAAAGGTCAAAAAAAAAATAAAAATAAATAAATAAATAGTAGGTATTTTATTTGAATAGTAATAAAAAGTGTTTGATGTGATATAAAAAGTAAAAAAAAAAAATGTTAAAAAGTGTATGATGTAATATAAAAAGTAAGAATTTTTTTTTTTTTTAATTTTTTTTAACAAAACCTAGTCTAAACTCTTGCCAAGCATAGCCTTTTTCTCAAATTTGTTATACCCTTATTCTTCTCCATAGACACTTACACTCTGGTTTTAGAACAACAAAGAGCCATAGTTATGTGCTCGCCGAAGGATAGTACTGCTACCTTCAAGGAGAAGCGGTCAAATCTCAAAAAATTGTCTCTCTTTCTCTCTATCTGACCCCTGAAAACTTACTAGTCCATTTGAAGCGCGTCTGTACGTTAATGGCGGCAAAGACCCAAAAATATCAAGTTGAATGAAATTAAAAGAGAAATCAGACTTACTGCAGTATCTAGTTCTCAAAAAATAGGCTACAAGACTCACCGACTCTCAAATTCACAAAAGGATTTGCAACTCTCAAAATCACAGAAGTTGGCGTAAGGCATGAAGAAGAAAATGTATATATATTAGTATTGTTGTAATTATGTGAAACTTTTTTTGGATATTTTTGATAATGTATAATTTTCATTAAACCCAAACTGCGTCACTTATTTTTTATTGAAAGTGCGTTTCAACAAAAGCATCAAAATTGAGCTTTGAACTAAACGCAAGTTTCAACTTTTGGGAAGAGAGGTTGTGCTTTGTTAGAAGAAACCCAAACAGTCACTTTTTTAATTAAAAGTGTTTTATGGAACCTAAAAACACATTTGATGTTCTTAAATGCAAAACCAAACATGCCATAAGTCCAATTTATCTAAAAAAGGCATATGGTGATGGGTACGTATAATCACCATCAATATATATATATGCATAATATAAAAAATCACATGTGATACATTTAACCAAATATATATAGATTAAATTTAAGCAAATATAATAGTGCATGCAGATATGTAGGATGGGTCACTTTTTTTTTTTTTTTTTGGAAAGAATAATTATATATGTCACTCTTTATGTTTATCTTGTGTCAACAAAAAATAATATGACTTTTAAAATTATCATTGAATTTATGATTAATCATTATTGACTTTTGATCTAATAATGATTTTAAAAGTCACATTACTTTTGATAGACACATGATAGACATAAAGAGTAACTCATATTATTACTCTTTTTGAAATTGACTTTTTTTATTATTATTATTATTAAGGAGTGGTCCGCCCACCACGTCAAGGTACCACCTCTCCTAGGCTTTGATTTTGTTTTAATTGTATCTTTATGATTTTTAAAAAATATAATTGAAATTTCGAACTTCACTGCAAGGAGTTGAAGATCACGTGGAGTCAGTTCAATCCTCCGGGTTGACTCGCTGGCCGGACGGTTGTAGTGAATATGAAGCGAATGTTTGTCATCTTAATTTGCTTTCTACAAGACTCTCGAGCAAAACCATTCAAGACTGTGGGTTTAAATAATGAGCTATATATATAGATATATATTATCTCTATGCAGATCACCAGGCATGGGTAATTAAGTAAAGATTTAACAACACGATGTATCTGCATGCACAATTATCGTGATCTTCTTGGGTTGGGTATGTTTTTTTTTTAGTACGAAAACGTGGGGAAAAGGAAAAAGGAGGGGTTGGGTATGGTTGTGTACGTGGCTCTTCATAGTGTCGTTTTCCTTAACAATACGACCTATTCGGATTAATCATGCTACGCTTGGGGTGGGCAAATTAACTATTTATCACCTATCGATTGTCTATTGACCATCACCGAATCGTCATTGACCAATAATCGACTTTCGGTAGTTAATAGGCAAAATAAAAATACTATTTTAACATTGGTTCGGTTCGATAGGTGATAGAATTTTTTTTTTGTCGATTAACGGAACTAATTTATTTTTTTAAAAAAATTGAAATAAAAACGATGTAGTTTTATTTGAAATGAAATGACGTCATTTTGAACCTGATACACTATTTATATTCATCACTCTTTTTTTTGTTTTTTCCTCCTAACCTAATAACTATAATTTATCATATATCTCTTGTCTTTCGTCGAATAATCGACTTAACTAATTGAATCGATTAACCCAAAAAAATCAAAAATATTTCTTATCGGTATGAAGTCGGTTAATGAATCAACTTAACCAATTTTACGGTTCGGTAGGATAAAATACCCTTATTGACACCGACCGAACTGATACCCACCCTTAGGTACACCTCGAATTGAGTGGACTTTGGCATGCGCCTCTGTTGGGTTGTCCCTTTCCTATGAGTAGGGGTGGACAAATTAACCGTCAACCGCCTACCGACCGCTTGTTGATCGTCACCAAACCGTATACTTTTCTGAAAGCTCTAAATCAAAATGTTTGGAAAGAGGTGATGCGAGAAGGACTTCTTGCACTTGATAACAATCACAAATGGGTTATTGTCAAATTTCCGTGTTTGCATGGATGGAGAACCTCTCACAAGACACAAATGTTTGTATGTACCAAATGTTAATTAGTAGGTAAATTGATTTATTTAATTAACCACAACTCTTCCTGACATGCATCACTTATGTTGTTAGCTTAGTCTATCAATTTATGCATGATCCTAGGAAGAGTCACATGATGAGTGTTGTTAATCAAACTCGATCTCCATTTAATACTTTGAAATCCTGATCAACTGGACGAGGTATTTGGATGAAAAGCAAAATGTTGTTGCTCAGTCTACTACAAAAGCAAAATATAGAATATTCATGGCATCTATTAGGACAAGACTTAGGAATTTAAATCAAGTTCTTCCTTTCCATGGAGATGTTTTGTGATAATCAGACAACCATACACATTAATTAATTGCTTCAAACAAAGTTCGCAATGAAGATTATGAGACTAATGCCTTGTTGAACTCTGCATCGTCGGCCATAGCCAGCAACGTCTCAGGCGAGAGGCAAGCTTCAAAATCAATACTTCCTTCTTCTAGACCGGGAAACACTGTTAACTTCCCGTCAGACTTGTTCCCAACACCACTCCGCACCGCCAGGGGTCTTCCCCAACCGAAGTCATTACCGTACACATTGAACCGCGGCGAGCTTCCTGTGACCAATTTATTACTAATTAGCAAGGCACCGGCCCTTGTTATAAACTTAGGGGTTTTTATCCAATCCTCCACATACTTCCTCACTTGTTCTGCTGTTTGAGAAGCAATCATCTTGTTTATCTGCCATGCCGCCCAGCCTAGTCCGCGTTCAAGAATATCGCCTGCCGTGGTCGTTACATTCCCCACTAGAACCGCGTTTCCTAGATACTCTTCTGCCAACGCTGGTTCTACTCTTTGCCTCGCTCCCACAAGTACCAAGTAACAAACCTCTTCATCAAAATTGAGACGGCGGCCGCGAACCACAGATCGCCAAAGATGAGCCATAACCGCTTGAAGGGACGAGATTTTGTCGGTGCTCATTTCAGCATTTGCTTTTGCTTTAAGCTGTTGGATTTTCTCCTTTGAAAAATGAAAAACTCTTTGTTTTAGGGGTGGAGAATTAATGGAACTACTCTCCAGAATTTCACTGCGCTTATCGAAAGGAAATGGAATGGGGAGATCGATAGTACCATCAAGAAAACCCGATCCGGATTCGATGATTGGAGGACCCAGACCAAGTGACGTGGGATCAGATTCAAAACCCCTAGAGATCCCAGACCAAGTATTGAAGAAACGCCAGAAGGAGGTGCCATCCGCTACGGTGTGGTTTAGAGTGCAACTGATGAAGATACCATCAACAAGCTCAGTCACTTGCACGGCTAACAATGGCTTGGAAACCCCTTCGCAGTTCAATACCCTATTCATCGAAAAGAAGGAGTTGACGATATCGGGAACGTAGACGGGCTCAAGAATATCGGCAACGGTGACGCCATCTGCCACTGCATGGACAAACTGGGCTCCAAGGCTTTTGCAGTCAACAAAGAAAGAGGCGGTCTTGTCGTCGTTTTCAACCATGACTAGGCGGCCGGCGAGAGGATAGAAAATGTCCAGCGTGCGGGACAGAGAGGTCTTTAGGTGATCAATGAGACTGGGTTTTAGTTTGTTTTCTTGTGAGGGTGTGGGTTTGAGGAAGAGGAGGCCCTTTTGGATGTGATCAACTAGGAGGAGTTGAAGATCCCATGGAGTCAGCTCAATCCTTCGGGCTGACTCGATAGGACTCGTTGGCCGGACGGTAGTCGTGGAGATGAAGCGAATATCGTTCGTCATCTTAATTTGCTTTCTACGTACAAGACGATGGAGCAAACTGCAAAGCCATTGGAGACTGTTGCGTGTGTTGGTAAATTGAGGAAGTTGGAGGATGATCTGGTTGGTGGTCCCTTCCATCCCATGTCAGGGAATTACGTACCATTCACTTTTTTCTAAGCCATTTACTTGGCTGAAGTCTGAAGACAATTACGAGTACACTGGGAGCCGCACAATGCTTATGGCCCTTAGTTACCAAAAAAAAAACAAAAATGCTTATGGCCCTTTAGTACAATCATCCAACCTCCCATCCACGTCGCCATAATTGTAGTTGTGGAGCCCTTAGCAGTCTACCACGTGAATACTAGCTGGAACCGTACCCACATAATTATTTTGTTCCCGTTTTTTTTTTTTTCTAAGCAATTTATTTTGTCCAGTTAAAGTGGTTCATGAACGGCTGGAAAGTTTATGTCCATTCAAATTCTTTTTAAATCCTTTCTTAAAAATGGAAAAAAAAAAAAATTTGAAATTTGGGATACAAATTTTGGCTTTCCATTCATATATATATATAAATCCTTTATTTTGTCCGCAGTGGTAGGCTCTTAGACCGGTTTAAGAATAGTATAGCATATCTATTGTATTTTTTTCAACAGTATAAATTTAATTTTACCTTTTTCTTATATAAAAAAATTAAAATAGAAATAAACGTTTAAAAAATTTTTATATATATATATATATATATTCTTATAATAGAAAGTTTCTAGAATATTGTGCATAAGGTTGGAAGTCGGTTAAGTCGGTATCAAAAATAGTATTTTTGCGTTTTGTCAAGCCACATGCGATAATGTCATAAATTATTTCGATTTTACCGACCGATCGCCTGTTTCGTTTATTAACATTATCGATTTTTTCGGTAATTGAAAGTTAAAAATGTCGGTTTGATCGAACCAAGTTTTTGGTTCGGTTAGGTTGGCTTATGTGTTTTTTGGGCCGATTTTTAGATATGCCTTACAACCTATGCGTTTTTTGGGCTAAAAAATAAGTTTTGGACTTTCAATTTTTTACATTTTTAGTAATTTTTATTTTAAATGATTTGGTTAGTAGACTAGTTCAAAAAAATGTAGCCCAAATATGGCAATTTTAAAAAATGTAATCCAAATCGACATTATTTTGAAAATGATAAAACTATAAAAAAATAAAACTTATTAAAACAACATCGTTCCAATACACTGTAAAAGTTGATTGAAAAAACCAATATTTTTCTTACCGACCACAAAATGTCTGAACAAACAAGTTTATTTTGCCTACCGTCTGTCAATTGACAGCAGGCAAACAATTTCGGTCGAAATACGATCAAAGTTTGGTATGCCATAAATTTGACTAAGCCTAGTCGTGCGGAGTGTCATGCCCTTTAAAGTGCAAAATAGAGGAAGGCTTTCTTTTAAAATATTTTATAGTGTACAAGTAGAAAGAAAGACAGTGATGCAAATCACATTTGAAATGTGAGCATGGACTAAGCCTCCCAATTACTTTGGAGATGACTTGCTTTCAGATTTTGTCTAACAGGCTTTCAGATTTTAAAAAATCATAAATGTGACCCTGTCTCTTCTTTTCTCTCCCAATTACAGAAGGCTTTCAGATTTTGTTTTAATTGTATCTTTTGATTTTTTTAAAATATAATTGAAATTTCGAAATTCACTGCAAGGAGTTGAAGATCACGTGGAGTCAGCTCAATCCTCCGGGTTGACTCGCTGGCCAGACGGACGGTAGTAGTGAATATGAAGCGAATGTTTGTCATCTTAATTTGCTCTCTACGCAGATCATGGTGTCGTTTTTCCTAACACGACCTATCCGGATTAATCAAGCTGTGCCCCGAATTGAGTGGATTTTGGCGTACACCTATGTTGGGTTGTCCCTCCCATCTGAGGGAACCGTGCATCCACGTCACTAATAAAATAATAAAATAAAATAGGCAAATGCCTCGTAAGATAAAAAAAGAAAAAAAAAGAGCTGTGCGTTTTTAAAAAAGTTAAGAGAATATGAAGGAAAAAGAAAACTCATGAACACCGCAAATCAATTAAAAAAGAAAAAGAAAACTCTAGTCAGAAAATCTGTCGGATCACCAACCAAATTTGCGGAGAAAAGATACCAAATCTAAAAAAAAAAGAAAAAAAAGAAAAAGAAATTCAAATGGGAAAAGGGAGAAAGGGAAGATAGCTGGGGCGTTTGTTAAACGATTTTTCAGCCTTTTCTTTTTTTTACTGTGCACATCAGTGATGTGCACAGTGACCGGTCTCATTACCGAGAAAAACTGTCAACTCATTTTAATAATATACCAAAAATACCCCTTCTCTTACAAATGGACCAGCCAGCACTGATGTGTACAGTAAAAAAAAGTAAAGGTATTTTCGGTATATTATTAAAATGGGTTGATAGTTTTTCTCGGTAATAAGACCGATTACTGTGCACATCAGTGATGTGCACAGTTAAAAAAAAAGAAAAGGCTGAAAAATCGTTTAACAAACGCCCTCAAATCTCTTTCATTTACGGTGTTGACTTCTGCATTTAGAATAATCACAATTAATAAGCATGATGTAATGATTCTAGCTATCTCCCACTTTTCTTGTATAGATACCCTGTCATACATAATATATCAAAGTACATAGAAAATCATTCTTTTCTTTTCTTCTCATCACCGTCTTCCAACTCTTCCTCTGAATTTTGTCAGAAAAGACAGACTCATGAGTTTTGAAAGCAATGCCGACTGCGGTAGCCAAAGAAAATTGGGGTTTTCGTAGCCACTTTCCCTATGAGATTGTGGTATCACTTGTAGTTTGAATTTGTTGAAGTTATAATATGTTATTCCTGAGAGCTTTGTATGGGTTAATGTCGATAATTGAAATTTCTTTGCAAGGGGCACATTCTCAATGCCTTGTCAAATTTCATCTAAGATGTGTACTGGATGTTTTAATCGGCCAAAGACCTTTGGACAAGCTTAGAGACAAAGTAAAAGATTAAAAAGGTAGGTATTGAAGTTTTAATAATTTTTAATTGGAAAAAGTCTACATAATTCATTAAACTACCACTCAATTTATAATTTTTTTCAAACTTTTAATTGGGATAATGTTTTCCTAAATTATAAAAAATTGTCAATGTATCTCCTAAAATATCTTTAATAAAATTAAAAAAAAAAAGCTAAAACTAAAAAAAAAAAAAAAACCCAATTGGCCTAATTAATTAATTAATTTTTTTTTAAAAAAAAAAATTTCGTTTTGCTTTTTAAATTAATTGTTTTTCAAATTTACAAGGGTATTTTTGTCTAATTGAAAAATTTGTAAGGTCTTTTTTTTTTGTTAGCTTTGGAGAAACATTGACAATTGTTTAATAGTTTATGACAGAGATTGTCTCAATTAAAAGTTTGAGGGGACATTGTAAATTGAGTAGTAGCCTTGGGGGCCGGGAGACATTGAGAATTGTTTGATAGTTTATGATAGATATTGTACCAATTGAAAGTTTGGGAGACATTATAAATTGGATAGTAGTATAAGGAGAGTATGTGAACTTTTTTTTTTTTTCTAATTTTATGAATTTTAAGATGTCTACCTTAGCCTTAGCCGGCCATAGAAAGTAGCTCGAGCCACTCCATTTTCCTCAAGATATTATATATATAATTAATTATTGTTTTTTTAAAAAAATTAATACTAAAAACTCATATAGATAAGTGTTACATATGAGAATACTTTTTTTAAAAAAAATGTAAAAGAAGCGAAAATTTTATTGATTTATAAAGGGGAGTAAGAAAAAAAAGAATAGAAAGAAAGAGCAAATGAACGCTTTCCAATTGCGCAAGTGCTTAATAGTGCAATTTAAAATACATGGAAGCATCTTTTCAAAAGAATGTAAAGAATAGATATATCAAGTCATACCTATACTTTTTTTTTTTTTTGGTTATTCAAATGCAGAAAAAGATTACAAGGAAAAAGACCATACTAATACTTTAGTTTGCCCAAAAGACAACCCTTACAACCAAAGTACAGAAGGAAGGCAATTTATTGGGGCCGCCACCCTTCATACATTTTATTCATTGATTCTCTTTCTCTCACCCATACTAACTTAAGCATTAAATATGATTATGCCATCATTTGTCAATTTTACAAGTCTATTTTACTGGATCTTTGGCGTGAGGTCATTGTGTTAACAAATCTAATTATTAAACTTTGATATGCAATCATGGGCCTAAGAGTTACAATACGCACAAAATTTTAATATATTTCAAAAAATGAACAATCACCACATTTTATATCAAAATTAAAGTGCTTTTAAATTTTCTAACTCAATTTCTATTGTCCTCCTCGGTTAGGGCCAGCCCAGCACAATCTTGAACATTGTGGGAAATTTCATAACTGGCCAGTGGTTCAAGTAAGCCCAGCTAAAAAGCAATCCCCCTACACGGCCCATGGGCTTGTGGTATTTGAAGCTTCCCATATCAAAAGCAAGAAACAAAGTTGGTTACTTTTACAAGACCTGGGATTTAAATCAAGTTCTTCGATGGAGATGTTTTGTGATAATCAGAAATTAAAAAAAAGCATAAATATTATAGAGAATGACTTTCCAAAGTGCCCACAGGGAAGCAAGTCACAAGGACGATTATGAGACCAACGCCTGGTTGAACTCTGCATCGTCGGCCATAGCCAGCAACGTCTCAGGCGAGAGGCAAGCTTCAAAATCAATACTTCCTTCTTCTAGACCGGGAAACACTGTTAACTTCCCGTCAGACTTGTTCCCAACACCACTCCGCACCGCCAGGGGTCTTCCCCAACCGAAGTCATTACCGTACACATTGAACCGCGGCGAGCTTCCTGTGACCAATTTATTCCTAATTAGCAAGGCACCGGCCCTTGATAGAAACTTAGGGGTTTTTATCCAATCCTCCATATACTTCCTCACTTGTTCTGCTGTTTGAGAAGCAATCATCTTGTTTATCTGCCATGCCGCCCAGCCTAGTCCGCGTTCAAGAATATCGCCTGCCGTGGTCGTTACATTCCCCACTAGAACCGCGTTTCCTAGATACTCTTCTGCCAATGCTGGTTCTACTCTTTGCCTCATTCCCACAGCTACCCGGTAGCAAACCTCTTCATCAGAATTGAGACGGCGGCTGCGAGCCACAGATCGCCAAAGATGAGCCATAACCGCTTGAAGGGATGAGATCTTGTCGGTGCTCATTTCAGCATTTGCTTTTGCTTTAAGCTGTTGGATTTTCTCCTTTGAATAATGAAAAACTCTTTGTTTTAGGGGTGGAGAATTAATGGAACTACTCTCCAGAATTTCACTGCGCTTATCGAAAGGAAATCGAATGGGGAGATCGATAGTACCATCAAGAAAACCCGATCTGGATTCGATGATTGGAGGACCCAGACCAAGTGACGTGGGATCAGATTCAAAACCCCTAGAGATCCCAGACCAAGTATTGAAGAAACGCCAGAAGGAGGTGCCATCCGCTACGGTGTGGTTTAGAGTGCAACCGATGAAGATACCATCAACGAGCTCAGTCACTTGCACGGCTAACAATGGCTTGGAAACACCTTCGCAGTTCAATACCCTATTCATCAAAAAGAAGGAGTTGACAATGTCAGGAATATAGACGGGGTCAAGAATATCGGCGACGGTGACGCCATCTGCCACTGCATGGACAAACTGGGCTCCAAGGCTTTTGCAGTCAACAAAGAAAGAGGCGGTCTTGTCGTCGTTTTCAACCATGACTAGGCGGCCGGCGAGAGGATAGAAAATGTCCAGCGTGCGGGACAGAGAGGTCTTTAGGTGATCAATGAGACTGGGTTTTAGTTTGTTTTCTTGTGAGGGTGTGGGTTTGAGGAAGAGGAGGCCCTTTTGGATGTGATCAACTAGGAGGAGTTGAAGATCCCATGGAGTCAGCTCAATCCTTCGGGTTGACTCGCTAGGACTCGTTGGCTGGACGGTACTCGTGGATATGAAGCGAATATCGTTTGTCATCTTAATTGCTTTCTACAAGACAAGGCGATGGAGCAAAACCATTCAAGAAGACTGGTAGTTTAAATTGAGGAATGATCCCTTCCATATATGATATATCGAGTTATGATACTCATCGGCTAATGTGAATGAACAGTCATTTATATTGGCTGACGTAAAATTTGCTGTCATTAAAAAAAAATAAAAAATAAATTTTTGCATCAAAACAAATTTTACGTCGACAAATGTGAATAACTGTTCATTCACGTAGGGGCCGACGCGTATCGTTAGTCATGATATATCCCACGTGAGGGCTGGAATTGCCTTTCCCTAGAAGCTTATAAGGAGTGGTCCAAAGAAGATGGGAGCGTATTGAATCTATTGATTTCATATGGCCCCACCCTAATCCTTTGCCGTCAGATTCCCTCCCCACTTACAAGGAGTGGTCCCTTCCATCCCAAGTGAGGGAATTACCATTCACTTTTTTCTAAAAGTCGTGATTGGCATAAGTTTGAGCTAAATAAACAGTTATTCAGCCTGAACAAAGATGAGAGTAAAAAAAAAATAAATAAATAAAAAATACTGTTCATGTGCCTGAATTGAAATAATGTTCATTTCAACCCAGACTTCTGTTTATATTTACCCTTTGTGTTTATATTTACCCTTTTCTAAAAGCAAGGAACCATTTACTTTGACTGAAGACAATTAATTACCAGTATACTACATATGATGAAGCCGCACTACAATTATGGCCCTTTAGTACAAGGAATTTTTTAGAACATTTTTTAAAAGTCTTTTTAAGAGTCTTTGTAAATTTTTTTATAATTTTTTTAATTAAATTGAGGCCTACCTTTCAATGAGAGGTGGGCTCCAATTTGATTAAAAAATTAATTTTTTTTTTAAAAAAAACTCATAAAAAACCTCTGAAAAGTAAACGAGCATTTCCCTGAAGCTACAATCATCCAACTTTCCATCCACATCGATCCAGCTTTCGCCATAATTGTAGTTGTGGAGTTAGCATTCTACCTGGAACCGTATCGACATAATTTATTTTGTCCAGTGAAAGTGGTTCATGAACGGCTGGAAAATTTATGTCTATTCAAAACCCTTTTAAATCCTCTTCTTAAAAATGGGAAAAAAAAATTAACTTTATTTTTTCTCAATTATAAATTAAGAACTTCGATTTCTAGTTTTACAATAAAAATCACAGACTTTTAATCTACTTTAATTAGATTGTTTTTTCAAATAATAATAATAATAATAATAATTCACCATTCTTTTAACAGAAAATAAAAAAAATTTAATTACATTCCTAAAAATTTATAAAATACCAAAAATAAAAAATAAAACCCCAAAGCTTATAAGGAGTGGTCCGCCAACCACGTCAAGGTACCACCTCTCATAAGCTTTCAGATTTATTATTATTATTATTGTGTCTTTATAATATTTTAAAATTTTCGAAATTCACAACTTGAGAATTGAGAAAACTAATTTAAAATTGAGTAAAACTAACGGTAATGAGTTGTAATTCTTTTTTTTTTTTTTTAAGTACAGTAGATAGAATTACAACTCAACCAAACAAGAGGTGGAGCAAGTTCACTACAATGGGGAGAAGAAAAATAAGTGAGAATGCAGCCTAAGTGAGTTCTGACTACGGCCCAATAAATCACATGATGGACGCAGAAATTTGTACTTTTGTGTATTTTCTTAGCTTTTCAGGAAGAAGAAGCTAGAATGGAGCGGAGAGTGTTGGTAATGATATCAGTTATTTTTCAATCTTGAACAATAAAGGGTTGTTGCAGCGTTATAATGACCCCAAGTGAATTATCTTCTAAGATAAAAGTGCTGATATTAAGAGAAACTGCCAAAAACTGCCAAAGAGACAGATAATGAGTTGTATTTCTTTCGGTGAATGATTAGCTCTGTATCACGTGAAGAATGTTGGGCAAAAGTTGATGTAGCCTACAGCACTTAGTTTGATGAGTAATGTTTGGTGACAAAACCGTAAATATAGATAACTTCAATCAAACATTTGAGGAAAGTAAATCCGAGTGGGCCGGATATGCCCCAAAGGAAACCGAAACAATTAAATTGTGGGGAGAGCTCATGCCAAATAAATTGTAGCACATACTTTCCCATGGCCATCACGTACGTATTCAAGTATAAAGATCTCTTACTTTTTGTTTTTTGTTTTTTGTTTTTTTTTTTAAATTTTAGATTTTTAAATTTTGCTATTGTTCCTTGTATCGAATAACTTGAAAAATGTAATTTATTAAAAAGTATACATGTTACCGAAAAAATTAAAAACAAAATTTCTCCCAAAAAGTTTTATTTTTTATTTTTTAAAGAGATGTTTCTCTTTTATAAAATAAAAATATAATTTTTGACTCAATTTTTTTTTATAACATAAAGAATAAAAATCCAATGAAAATCTATTTAATTCTCATTAGTAACGTACCATTTTTACTAAGTATCATTTTTCAAATTATTTGATGTAAGAAATAACATAAAATAGCATAATTTAAAAAAAATGATAGAGAATCCTGATCCGATCAAATTACATTTCCAACGTGCCCACATGTAAGAAAGCTTACAAGGAAGTTTAATTATGAGACTAATGCCTAGTTGAACTCTGCATCGTCCGCCATATAGCATGCGACGTCTCAGGCGAGAGGCAAGCTTGAATATGTAGAAATTGAAGAAGATTAGCATGAAGGAACGACTAACGAGCAGTAGAAATTGAAGATAAGCTTTCAACGGTCATGAGGCGGTTTTAAGTAAGTTAAGTAACCATCCCGTTTGTAGAGGCCTAGCTAGCATAAATTCTGCATCCTCTGCTATAGAATCTAGCGTCTGAGGCAAAAAGCAAGCTTCCAAATCAATGCTACCCTCTTCCTTCCCAGATGACACATTCAACTTCCCATCAATTAGCTTTTGCACAGCACCACTTCTGAGCGAGGGGCCTTCCCCAACCAAAGTCATTACCGTACACGTTGAACTACGGTGAGCTTCCCGCAAGCAACATTGTATTACTCGAGCTGCTAACTTCCCCAGCCGCCAAGGATTTTTCACCCAATCATCCAAATACTTTTCTTCTGCCGTCTTATCCAAATACTTGCTCAGTTCTTCTGCCGTCTTTGAAGCAATCATCTTGTTTATACGCCAAGCTGCCGAGCTGTGTTTAGGAGTAAAAAGATGGTTGCGGTTAGCGGTTATTGGTTATAACCGCAACCGTAACTGCCTTAGGCGGTTACTCTAAAACACTAACCGCCTTTGCACCGCCTAAGGCGGTTAGCGGTTATTAAACCTATAACCGCTATTGAAAAATTTATAACCGCTTTTGATTAAATTAGGCTTTTTAGGCCTATTTTGAATTTTGAGCATTTTTTTGGGCTCATTTGGCCCTCTGTTTTTTTTTTTGCCAGGCTTTTTTACCTGATAAGCTCATGTAAAAAAATAAAAATAACAATTGATAATACAATCAAAACCAATAACCCATACTTCAATCCGAAGGCTATTTAATACAATCAAGGCTTGAATACAACAGAATACATCAAAAATGTAAAACAAATGAATACAATCAACACCAAATTACAACAATCTATTACACAAATAATTGGTGCTCCCTAATTTTAATGAGATTTGGAGCAAGTGAATCACATAGTGGCAGTAGTAGAGACAGAATCAGAGCGAAAATCACAAGCGAACAGGGAAGCATCTCTGACCCAACTTGATGACGACCGACCATCTTCATGTCGTAGTGGTGGTTGGGCAAGAAGTTTCGGTGGTGAGTAGTAAGAGCTTTGGCAGCGATTGTGGGATGGTCGGCAAATGGAACCTACAGTTCATGAGTTGCCTGAGATTGGGCATGCCATATTAATCCTCCATTTCCATGAGGTTTGAAATACGAGAAAAACCCCCAAATCTCAAACCCTAACCCTAAAAACGAAATTTGCTATATTACTCCTTCATTTCCATGGGGTTTGAAATATGAGAAAAACTCCCAAATCTCAAACCCTAACCTTAAAAATGAAATTTACCATATTAATCCTCCATTTCCATGGGGTTTGAAATTTGAGAAAAACCCCCAAATTTCAAACCCTAACCCTAAAAATGAAAATCAATAGTAGATTTGGGTGAAGAGTTTACTTGCCTCGCATAAATCTCAAGGAAAAGCTCGGATCTTTGAAGATTTACAAAGTTTAGAGTGGTTTGGTGGAGACAAAAGTAGTGTTGTAGAAGTTGTTCTTCAGCTAAGAGAACCCATGAAAGATCTGAGCAAGTCGGGATCTTGCTTCATCTGCCTCCTGGATGAGAGGATTTTCTTCCAAGATTTGAGCAAGCTCCTTCTTGCTGTTATGAATTTGTTGAAGAGTGTCCTTGGAAGACACGATGCAAAGAGGAGATGAAGTTGTGCGGCTCAATTGAGAGAGAGAGAATGTAAAAAATTGAGAAGAGAAGAAACTGGCGTGAGTTAACTTAGGATTGAGACCCTAAGTGAAACGACGTCGTTTCATTGAGTATATATAGTATATATATATATATATATAATATATATATATATTAAAAAGCAGTTAGCGGTTATAACCGTTACGGTTAGCGGTTATATGATTTTGCGGCTAGCGATTTTAGGCGGTTAACTGTGGCGGGGCGGTTATAACCGGCCCTTCTTTTCAGCCCTAGCCGTCTCCGTGTTCTATCCGCTTCCCCTGCTTTGCCTACAACTATCCCCGCTTGGACTTCATTCCCGTAGTAGCGTTTTGGCAATGGCGGATGCATTCTTTACCTCGTGCCCACAGCTGCCAGGTACTTAGCCTCTTCATCAGCATCCAGACACCGATTGCAGGTCACGCATCGCCAAAAATGTCCCATCAGTGCTTGCAGAGATGAGATCTTGTCGGTGCCCATTTCGGCGTTGACCTTTGTTTTAATTTCCGCGATCTTTTCCTTTGTAAAATGAAAAAACCTCTGATTCAGCTGTGGAGAAACGAGCCTCTTAGCGTTTTCTTTGTCAGGGTTTGGTAAACGAACCGGGAAGTTGATGATGCCATCCAAAACACTGCGTTCGAAAATGGGGAACTCTTGCAACTTGATACCGGAGCCCCGGGAAACTTCAGACCAAGTATTGAAGAAATGCCAGAAGGAGGCCCCATCGGCGACCGCATGGTTTACACTGCAACCGATGAGGAAACCGTCAACAAGCTCGGTTACTTGAACAGAGAGCAACCGCTTGGAGATGCCTTGGAAGTTAGGAACACGATTCATGAGAAAGAAGGAATCCACGATATGGGGAACATAGATTGACTCAAGGATCGCAGCCACAGTGACAGCATCTGCAGCTACGTGGACGAACTGGGCTCCAAGGTTATTGCAGTCAATGAAGAAAGAGGTGGTCTTATCGTCGTATTCGATCATGGCGAGTCGGCCAGCTAGCGGATAGAAAATGTCCAGTGTGCGGGAAAGGGAGGACTTTAGGTGATCAATCACATTGGTTTTAAGCTCTTGTTCTTGTGAAAGTGTAGGTTTGAGAAAGAGGAGACCCTTTTGAATATGATTAAGTGATAGGACTATGAGATCCCACGGAGTTAATTCGATTCTTCGAGTTGATTCATTGTGACTCGTGGGTCGGATATTGCTCATGGAAAGGAAGCGAACCATGTTTATTTGCTTTCTGCAAGACAAGCGAAAGCTTTGGAAGAAGAAGTAGATGTTATTTGCAAGACAAGCTAAAACATAAGCGACCCATGGTGTTTTTTTTTTTTTGAATTCAATAAAAAAAAAAAAGAGTTACAAGAAATGATCCGTGGGGGATCCTAATAATTCTTCTCTTGCATACACGTGAAGCCCAATTGTTAAAAGCAACATAAAGGATCGACTGATCGGATTTTTCTCTAGAAATGCTAAATTCTTTTTAAGTATTAATTTTGGATTAAATACCTTTTTGTTCCAGTAATTTAATAACTTCATTTTTTGTCACCTAAATTTCTTTCTATATCATAAATTTTATTTACCAAATAAATGGCTGAAAAACAAGAAAATGAAAAGCTTAACTCAAACGCCGATACCAGATTACATAAAAGAACTGGATAGAAGGTTTTAGAAAAGGAATGAAATTATTCACAGATTCCTTTATTATTCATGAATCATTTAGAGATCCAAACATATGATATAATTCATCAATGAAACTAGAAGTAAAATATGGCTCTTTTGCTGTACATACTTTGATACAATTATCATATATCGGTGATGCAAAATATACGAATCCCATTTCTCTTCAGGATCTTCTCCTTATTATTAGACAATTAGAAGATTGAAACTTTGACAGATGTGTTTGAACTTTTCTTTTCTTTTTGGAGCTACCAAGTACCAAAGGCGTATATTGTTTGTTTTGTAGGTTCGCCAACCACACTAAAAAAAATTAGTTCTACCTCCGGCCGCATTATAGCTTACAATTGATATTAGATAAATATTATACACTACGTTTTTATTTCAAAGCTATCACATAATATTGATGTGTCAGTTTTAACCAACCATTGAAATTTATTTATTTATTTTTTTAAAAAAAAGTAATGATTGATCAAAAGATTGGTTGAGACTGACACATCAGTATTCTAAAATGGTTATAAAATAAAAATATAATTTTTAGCATTACTCTTAAAATTATTCTAATGGGACATCTGAATTTGTATATTCACACATGCATGGTATAGAAAGAAAAATACATTGTTAACATGTGAAGTGCCATGGGCTTAGCACACTTGGCAAATCAATCGTGTAAGATGGGAAAATGGGTATTAGAGTCATTATTTGTGATAGTTTGGGAGAGGTTTTGGCAACTATGGTGGCTTCAAAAGATTTCATTGTTACTCCTGATATTGTTGAAGCCATGGTGGCGTTGCAGGTAGTCATTTTCACCCAAGATTTAGGTTTTTACAAGATTGTTCTTGAAAGTAATGCTCTTCAAGTAGTGTCAGTCCTGAGGAAAGAAGGTTGAAACTAGAGTTGGTATAGTCATCTTTTTGTGAAAAATCGAGGGGCACTGAACTATTTGCAACATTGGCAACTCAATCATGTAAGATGTACTTTTAATGGTATAGCCCATTGTCTTGCGAAAAAAGCCCTGGTTATCGGTGTTCACCATGTTCTCATTGAGGTAACCCTCATTTGGATTTTTGATATCATGTTTATGGAGCATTGTACTTAACAAGTTTTGATATATGAAAAGTGTTCTATTCCTTTATATATATATATCAGAAATTGAATTCTTCCAATAAATCTTAAAAATGTTCGAAATTTTCTTAAAAACTAACATGATAGCCTATGTGAGTACCATGTGGCATAACGAGGGTGAAAATTTTAAGCAATAAAATTTAATAGATAAATTTAATTATTTAATAATTAATGTGATAAGTGTTACATAAATTATTATGTCAGTTCGTAATTGACTTATAATAAAAGTTTTAAACCCTTTGTAACACTCAATAATACTTACTACTACATGCCCATTAAGTGAGTGATTAACTATATCCCGTCAGAAAAAAAAAAAATCATGACAAAAAAAAAAAAAAAAAACCCTAAAGTTTCATATTTTTAGCAGTAGCAACTAGCAACCAATTAAGAAATTATTGGGCTAAGTGGCTAACAAGTCCTAGATATGGGACTTGGATCAAATATCTTAGGCCCAATGAGAACCCCCCCCCCCCCCCCCAAAAAAAAAAGAAGATAAAGAACGACGAACCAGAAGCCAATAAGCACCAGTAGAAATAGGTAGCTGAAAGCATGAAGATTGGCGGCGGAGTGGTGTACGGCGGTTCCCGTGGCGCCGCTCTGCCCACTCTGGTTCTCGGCCATGGCAGAGCTCGTCTTCGGTGCTGTGCTTTCTCTGCCATTCCCGGTAACACTTACAAAGACCCTCTTGGTTTTTTGGAAGTGCTTGCTTTGATAGTTGGCATTGTTGAAATGCAGACCATATGACTTTCATTAAGGATGTGGCGTCAGCTCAGCCTCCTGAGCATTTGGGTCAGTTGCTGAGAATGCTCAAGACTAGAGGTGGGTGGGTCGTTAATTGCTCAACCTCTTAAATCTTTTTTTTTTTTGGGCAGTTGAGCAAATTTATTGAAACAATAGATTATGCATGTTTGTCCATTGAAGATGATCAATTTTTTTGTTCCTAGAATTCCCCGAAGTTGATAACATGTTGTTTTCTTGTCACTTGGTTTCTTGGATATCTTGTTTTATGTAAGTTGTTTCCTTCAATGGTAATATATATCTCATTGAATGTGACATATTATGTGTTGGAATTTCGCGTGTGATGGAATTGAAGACTCCCCAGGTGTTTATTTTCCCAACATGAATGCGTCGTAGATTTTATACTTGTAAAAAAAAATGTAGTCTCAGAATTTATGTTTGCAGAATGTGTTTTGTGTGTCAAAACAAAGTACTTAATTGAGGATCTTGTAATTTAAGTACAGTGTCTCTCAATGAGAATTTATGCTTATGATTGAAAGTGCCGTATAGGTCCTTGATTTTTGTAATCTTTGATCAGCAAGCTCAACAGAAGGCAATATTCTAAGGATTGGATTGCTGGGTTTAGAAAGCAAGGCCTGATATTTGTTCCATTTCGTCCAAGCAGGATCCAAAGTATCTGCCTTACAACTCCCTACTCTTAGGGCCCGTTTAGTTTTGTGGTTTTAAAATGTGTAATTTGAAAACGAGATTTTTAAAAATACAGTTTAAGTATTTGGTAAAGTCATAGTTTGACTTTCAAAATCATAAATTTAGCTTTTAAAATTGTGCATTTTTACAAATGCGCTTCCTTATATGCGATTTGAAAACGTAAATTTTTTCACAATTCTAAACCGTTATTGTAAAAAAATGCGCTCCCAAATGAGACACTTTCTGTGATTTTGTGTAAAAATGCACTTTTGGCCCACAAAATCGATGACCCAAACGGACTCTTAGTACCAATCTTTGCAAGAAAGAATTATTTCTACCAAGATAGGTTCTGAAATTTTATCTGATTCCATTTTGTTTTACTTCTCTCTGTGCATTCCATGCAGAAAAAAGATTTCTGGCTTGTTAACTGGTGCTTTTGCCAAGCAAAACAACCATGCCACAAGAGGGTTTTGTTGTCTTGGAGTTTTCACTATCTAGTTCTGGTTACTGATGTTTCCTTCATATTCTAGTCATGAACTTCAGCTTTCAATAGTCCTAGCATCCAGGGAGACAACAAATCGTGGTTGGACATATATATATATATATATATATATTCTTTTCTACAGTGCACAAGTGCCATTTGTGGACCAACACTTGCCCCATGAGTTCTATACTTTTATATATAGTAAATGCTTCTTGTTAGTTGTCTCATTACTATTAGAATCCTAACACGATCTCTCATATCTATTGCTCTGTTATAGGTGAATCCATTTTGTCTCCTGGAGCCAAGCAGGGGTTAATCCCCCTTGCCATTCCACTGACAAAAAAAAGCTCAGGTTTAGCTAATGCATTGCATATGTTTGGCACTGGATATTCCTGAGAAATAATATTTGAGTTGAAGCTGTTATATGATTGCCTTGTTAACAGGTTCTGTAACTGCACTGCTGAGATGGCCTACAGCTCCACCTGGGTATATATAATTTGTATACTTTTCACTGGCTTTTTTATGGTTACTTTTATTTTGCTTGATTAATATTCTTTGATACCTACAGCATGGAGATGCCAGTAGTAGAAGTCAGGAAGCATGGAGTGTGGCTTTTAGCCAAGAATGTTAGTGAAGCATGAATAGTGTTGTGTTGAAGCATGGCTAGAATTCACTGTAAATGCATTTTGGTGTTGCCTCTCTTCTGCATACAGGTGGACCAATTTATTCACAGACTCTTGGTTGAAGAAGATGCCAACAACTCTCCAGAAAGCAATGAGGAGCTATTTCATGCTTCAGCTGATGCTGGGGAGAAACTTTACAGAAAGGGTGACTATGCCAAGTCTAAGATCTCAAATCTAGATGTCTACCTCTTAAAAGAGGTACAAAAGGGATCTCTAAATTTGTACTTGACCATTGTGATGAATATGGTACCTAAACTTTTTGTAAAGTTGGTTTATCTCCAGATCTCAAATCTGGATAACAAATTTTGTTATAAGAAATGGTTCATTTTCAGGTTGGTTTATTTCCAGATGTCTTAGAGCGTAAAGTGATGCGCCATTTTGAGGAAGGGGATCATGTAAGACAACTCGTTTGGTGAGATTGTTTCTAAGTGGTATTTGGTTAGTGAATGTAAAATGTTAATTATATATATGTGCTTCGTGAAAGGTTTCAGCTTTGGTGACTGGAGAGTTTTATACCAAGAAGGGGCATTTTCCAGGATTTGCTCGGCCATTCGTGTTCAATGCAGAGGTTTTGCTGAGGTTCCTAGAAATCTCTAATTACCTTCTACTAGCGGTTGTTCTTAATTTTTGACCAACATGCTTAGCTTTCATCCTCATTCAGAAAGGAATTTTTTGTTGTTGGTATTTTAAAGGGTTGGTCGCAAGGTAGAAGCTAAAGATGCTGCCCGGGGAGCTTTAAAATCACCATGGTGGACTTTGGGCTGTAAATACCAGGTATGGACCCTTTACATGAAATCTCCTGCATTGCCTTTGTTAACTCTCTCTTATTATCTTACTTCTTTTTCCTCTCATTTTCTGGTATTATATGGATCTGATCAGTTTATACCCAGGAGGTTGCTGAAATAGCAGAATGGGAGGATGAGCAGATTGAGTACATTAAGGAGAAGGTGACACAAGAGGGAAAACAAGAAGATCTTAAGAAGGGAAAGGCACCTGCTCAGGTACTATAATTATAGCTCAGTATTTATTATCTCAGTAACCATGTCATGAACTTCAATATAAAAATTCATCGCAAACGAAAATTGTAATGGAAGCGAATGTTTATCCTCATCTGTTGATCAACCTCTTTGATTCAAATGTGCAGGTTGCTTTGGACGAAGCTGCCTTTTTGTTGGATTTGTCCTCTGTTGAAGGGACTTGGGATGACTCCCTTGAGCGGATTTCTGAATGTTACAGAGAAGCTGGACTCCCTGGTGTTGCGAGATTCATACTATACAGAGATTGAGTACGAACAAAAGAGGGACTTTGTATCCATCTGTTTCTTTTTATTTCTTTTAGTCCTCTTTCTGTAAGCAATCTAATATACACCCATATATGGTTAAAATTTTGGATGTCATTTTTGCTTCTGAATGCAAAAGGGAATCAGAATATTAGAAATGTTTTGGAATTCTGGACTTTTATCTATTTAAAGAATAGTAAACTGAAAGATATTGGGTGATACATCGGACGGTAAATATTGAAAAATATTGGATTACTAAAGCTATCAAATATTGGATTTACCTTTGTGTCATAGAACTCATGCCAAAATGCGTGTAATGCTGAAAAGATGTCTTCGGTACTTTACACTCATATTCCCAATTGTATCTTGTGATGTCTGTGTTCGAATGATAAATAAGGGTTGATTGACTTAACGCATCAGGAAAGTAGAATAAAAGTATAGTGTGTAACATTATCATATTCGATTCTATGGGTTTCATTAAAATCATGGTACTTGTTCATGGGCGAATTCGTCAGTTTTTTTAATTCTGTGCAAGTTATTCAGTAAGTGAAACATGAAAATAGGAATCATGATATTTTACTAGCCACTTTTATCAAACACTTTATAAAATTAAAGCGCTAAAAAAAGTAAAAGAAAAAGAGTGGTGATTGGCATCACCCAGGCTGATGCTACAGCCTGGGCTAAATCAGAGGAGAGGAAAAAAAAAAAAAATACTGTTTACGGGGCCCATAAACAATAAAATTACTGTTCATATGCCTGGGCTGATACATCAGCCCAGGCTGTATACGGTGCATCAGCCCAGGCTGTATTTTATCTTTACTCAAAGAAAAAAGGACGCCAGTAATAGAGAGTAGAGCATCGGGCAATGTGTTTGCTGCATCAATAAAGCCATAGGTGCCAGGTGGTGTCCAACACTGGAACTCAAGCACTAGAAAGCATTTTTGCAGCTTCAGACTAAAAACATATATATTACACATTTTATGGTGCTAAGTAGCCACGGAAACGCAGTGAGATATTGATACATAGCAATTTACCCCAAAATGCACCATCAATCCTCAATTGGATTTAGAATTCACGGTTTCAGTAGCCGCTGTATCAGAATCATCACCCTCTCCAATGGGTTCTTCATCATCTTCCTGAAGAGGAAAATTCAAAGCACCAGGAAACTGCAACCCCTCAAATGAAGTAATATTTGTTGTGCTGTCTTCATGTTGCTCTCTCCGCACTGCAGGTTCTTGAAGCTGCTGTGCATATTTCAAGTCATATACCACTTCACGCATACTAGGCCTCTCAATACCAGTTTGCTTCAAACACTTGACAGCAGTTTCACTAAACTTCCGCAATGAACTAGCCTTAATTTTCCCAACTAGCATGGGATCAATAAATTTCTCAAGTTGGCCTTCCCTATGTATCTGCATCGCCCAATCAGTTAGGGACACCTCCTCCTCCGAGAGCGAGTCGTCAATAGGCGGTCTAGCACAAAGAACTTCAAAAAGCACAACTCCAAAGGAATATACATCAGATTTTTCGGTATACTGGTGGGTTGCTAAGTATTCTGGATCAAAATAACCAAAGCTACCCTTTAGATTCATGGTGAAGTGATTTGGATCTGGAGGTCCTGATTTTGAAAGGCCAAAGTCAGCAACTTTAGCCACATAATTTTTATCAAGCAAAATGTTTGCTGACTTCACATCACGGTGTATAATTTTTCCTGCCTGAGTATGTAGGTAATTTAGGCCCTCTGCCGCACCAATGCAAATTTCAAGTCTTAGCATCCAAGATAATTCAAATAGTGAAGATGATTTCTCAGAACTGCCATTTGTACAATAGAGATGATCTCTGAGAGTCCCATTTTCCATGAATTCATAAACCAGTATCATCTCAGACCTTTCATTGCAATACCCAATCAAAGATACTAGATGGCGGTAGCGGATTTGAGATAACACCCTGATCTCCGTTTGGAATTCATCAAGACCCTGCCCATGCCCTGCTTCACTTCGTTTCACAGCTACTTTCATACCATTCCGAAGAGTTCCTTCGTAGACTTTCCCAAATCCACCCTTACCAATCAAGTGCTTTGGATTGAAGTTCTCAGTTGCACGCCGTATTTCAGCAAAAGATATCCTTAAACTGAAGTTTAGATTAGGAGCAAAGGACGCATTAGAACTTTCAGTAAACCTGTTGTTTGAATTAAACCCTCCATAAAGAAGCTCTACCAAACTTTGATCAGGCTCTTGTTTCCTGCACTTCAAACCCGTGGCCACCACCATTCCCAAAATGACAAATGCCCCACTACTTACAAGACCAATTATAACGGGGGATAACTTCTTCTTTGATTCACTTTCCTTGGGAGTGGAATTTGATTTCTCCATGAACTCCATAATCTCCAGCCCATTCAAAAAGGCATCTTTAATGTTTGAGTCATTGCGAATGCCTATACTAACATTCATAAATCCTGAATCATCTGGATCAACCACAAAATCAAAGAAGAATGGAGCGCTACCCGTGCGTTGAGTTTTATTATAAGGATCGATCTTCTGACTATAGTTCCTATTGATATAGAGATTGAACCACAAGTCAGCAGGTGTTTTACTTACTATGTCGAAAAAATGGACCCGAAGAAAGTGTCCAGCATTCTTATTGACGGGGAAACTCCAAGTTGCATTCGAAACACTGGAATTGTTGCTGCCATTTTCATTCAACTCTTTGGCAGTCTTATAGACAAGTTCTGGGGCAATATATTCGGGCACCCCTGCAGCCACGTAATCAAGCTTTGAACTTCCTCCAGAAGAATTATTACTCGCAGTCACCGATCCGAGTAAGTAACTATCATCTGGCACCCAATTCCTCCATAAATCATCAACATTGGCATTGATATAGTCACCTCCAACGTTGATCCTATGGATTGGATGTAGAATCAAACCACTGTAGGTAACATTATCTCCTGTAGAAGTTATGCGAGTGGTTTTATTAATGACGATTAAATCCTCAGGGGCATGAAAGACTTCTATGGCGTTTACGAAAGCCAAAGATGAGTTTTGAGAAGGTATGAAGTAGATTTTAAAATTTCCTGGTGGGATGGTGAGCAAGAATTCCTCAATCCTTGGAGAAGTAGTAATGTTTGGGATGCTATAATTTGACAAAAGTGAAAACCCAGAAGCCCAAACATCGAACAGAGCAACAGACAGATCACGAGATGAAGAGAAAACAAAGAAATGGAGGCGTACTATGTATGTACCGTTCTCGTTTATTTGGAACTCATATGAAGATGTCTTTTCGTAAACTCTTGCTGTTTCATACAAATTAGTGTCTATTGATGAGTTGCTGCTTTTGACGGCTTTGCCTTTTCCACCTGAGAAATGTCGGTCGCCAACAAAGACCCGGCCATCGGAAGATTTCACGTTGTTGGACGCCCCACAGTTGATGAAGTACTCTGTAGGAATAGTGTAAGCTGATGAGACGAGCAGAAATGAAGAGAAATGGAGAGGTAAGAGAAGAAAGAGTTGGAGAAGAAGCTTTTCCATGAATTTTTTTGGTAAGAGTTGCTACTTTTTCAGGGGTTTGGGTATCTGAGAGTGGAATAAAGTTGGCAACAATCAATCATGAAATGCATATATGAAATGGAAATGTTAAACAAGGACTATTTCGAAAAGAAAGGTAGGGTTACAGAAAATGCATACACCAAACATATATTTCGACACCGGGTCAAACCAAGTCTCGTGCTTTTACAGCAAAGTGAAAGCTTGAAAAAGAAGGTTTAAAGCGTTTTTTGTGCTACAGTATTTTGAGCCATCGGCCTACCACTGACATTAGTGACGAAGCAAATTATTTGCTTTTCCTTTTCTTTTCTTTTTTTTTTCCTTCTCTCTTTTGTTTTTTGTGTACCATTTGATCATAAAAAAATAAAAAAAAAGGTAAGACTAGTAAAAAAGCATCGTGTCTGTGTTAGAATGTCAATATAATATATTAAATTACCCTGAAATTAGAGATTTAATGAAAATTAGATTATCTAGAAGTTAGGAATTGAATTTTAGATTCAATCAACTTAAATTAAGGGATTTGATTGTGATTATATTGAATTCAAATTATATATAAGCTCTATAAACTTAATGCACTTTATGATTTTACAATGGGAAATGCTACAGTATCTACCGATATTTTTCTCCTATTTTTCTATTTCTCAAAATCACCATTGGATTTGTAGTTCTCATATGTACACATGGGAGAAGAACAAGAGAATGAAATGTAGCATTTCCCATAAATACAACAAGCTCTATTTATAGAGCTTATATATGATTTGAATCTAATATAATCACAATCAAATTTCTTAATTTAAGGTAGGTGAATTTAATCAAATTTCTAACTTAAGGATAATCTAATCTTTATCAAATCCCCAACTTCAAGGTAATGTAATATACTCTAACAAATCCAATTGCCAAGTAGAAGTACCCAACCCAACCCAAAATAAGGCTTCGACTCGTTTTTATTGGGTTTTAGAGTTGGAGGGAGAGAGCTTTATTTGTCTTGTTTGCTAGGGTTGGCAAATTGTGTCAAGACATGGGTATAAAATTATATAGATCAGTTTTAACTCTACTTATTTAATTAAACATATTATACTCTTAAATCTTAATCTGCTAATTTCTTATGTAAAAAATTATGAGCTCTAAATATTGTATGTCAGATTTGGATCGTGTTGAGATATGAATATAAAATTATTTAAGTCAATTCTAACTTGATCTATTTAATTAAAAGGGTTAAGACTTCTTAACCCTAACCCACTAATTTTGTGTTAACTTCTAGTCGAATTCGAAGTTATGCCCAAAAATTACCGGCCCTTCCTTAGGCTTAAACTTAAGCTAACCATTTAAGCACATCGTGTTCACTTGCATGGCCCGCTGTATTGGAAAACCAAGAAGGCTCATTTGCAATTGCTAATACAACTATTAGATACTGCTCAAGTAAATTTCATCACTTAGGGACATCTTCATTACATTGTAAACTCTATAATTTGTCCCGGCATCAGTTTTATATACAGCAGTAATACACACAACAACATGTAAAATTCTCTTTCTCACTGTCCTCATATGACTAATAAAAAGCCAAGACTATTACTTCCCACCTCCTCTACAACAAACCAAACAACAAGTAAGATAAAAAATGGAATCCTGAGCACCAAGCTTGCCATCAGTTCATTATTACTCTAAGATGTTTGTCATGGGCAAAATGGAAGAGGAGGTTTCTTGATATTGCCTTTCTTCTTTCTCCAGAGCAGCTTTCTCCACAAACTCCCTCCCCCCTGTTTCTTGCTAGGCACGATAGCCAATGAACTGGCTGTAGCATCATCATCCTCGTGTATAATCCCATTTAAAACAAGAATTTTTTCTAGAGGCTGGAATGCTCCATTATCTTTTCTAGTGGAATTGCCATCGATCTCTTTGGTGTTACGATATTTAAGATACTTAGATGCAGCATCATCCTCTGCTAGCATCTGATCAAGTAGAGAGGAGCGCTGGTTCGTGATCTTGTCCTTGGGCGGGGTTGTGGTTGTGGCTGTGGCTGTGATGGTGGTGGTAACTGTGTCAGTGGGGGTAGCTATAACCTTGTCAAAAAGTGCTGCTTCCCTTGGAGGAGCCAATGCCTTCAACTGCTTTCCAAGGTTTAGGATAGTCTCCTGGCACTCCGCCAACTTTTCTGAAGCAGCTGTAATCTCCCAATCCTGCAGATTGATCAACATCCCTTCACTCAAGTCCAAGTAATATATGTGTACAATATAACTTAAGCACCAGTAAGTAAACATCCAGACATTTCTAAATTACAATAACATCGGAAATAGTGACATTCAATACTTTTTCACTTTTATTTTTATTTTCATCATAAACTCCTCTCTTTCCACCATTCCTTCTATGGTATTTGTCATATGGAGAAATCAAATTTGACCAAATCACTTCAATGCTAATCCTTACGACTTCTTGGTTGTTTTTCTGCATGGATTTCCCATGCAAGGCTTCATACAGAGTAAAGAAACTTCCAGCAGTGATCAAAGTTGATTAATTTTCTGGAGAAGACAAACTCAAAAGAGTCTCAAGCAATTCAAACATTATGCTCCAGTAGGAGAAGCACATTAATTTGTTTATTGAAAAAAAAGGCAATTCTTATAGTCTGATATATATTCTCTCTGTGCAACAAAAAAAAATTTAAATAGTCAAATACCCTTTCTACATTGCCAATGTTAGTGAAATATGTATATAAACTTTTAAATAGTTTACATTTAAAGTGAGGCAGCTCGAGTTATCATCAAATTTACCATATAGTAAAACAGCAAAAATAAAGGGGAGTATTTCCCCACAACTAAGGTACATCTAGTAAGACATGCGAACTTACAGTCCGAAGTTGCTTTTCTTCTTGATTGAGGTCATTGTTCAGGTTTTCCTTCTTTGTAATGCTGAAATATATCAGATACAAGAGATACCTCAACAATTCAGATATTATAAGTAATCATCATATTTACGAAAGTAAAATTAAAAAAAGAAAAATTATCAGTACCTTTCAAGCTGGAGCTGCAGTTCAAGACAAGTGGCCTCTAATTCTTCATAACAGTTATTTTTATCATCCAGCTCCGCTTCTAGTGATGAAAACTTCTGCCGAGCCTCATGTAATTCCAATCTAGCCACTGTAAGCTGTCTATCAAGATCTTCATTCAACTTGTGACCTTCGGTTTGATCCTCAATCATTCCTTTCGATATTTTCCTAGTTTCCAACTCTGTTTGCAAGCTCGCAATTGCCTTTTCTGATTTGAGGAGTTGATTCATCAGGGATTCACTCTTATCAGTAGCCAACTGAAGCCTTCTTTCCAAGTCTTTCTTTGCAGATTCCAAATTCGTCAATTCATTCCTCAGATTCCTATTTTCTTCTCTCACAGTAGACCGAACTTCTTCAATTTGAAGATGATTGCCATTGGAAGCAGCAGTCATGGGCAAATATGCTAACTGTTCTCTTGGAGCACGTCCTACTTCAGAAAAATGACTAATCATTCCAACTTCTGCTTCACTTTCACTTCGTGATTCATCCCAATCACAATGTTTCATAATCGCATCCCTCATGTTCGAAACATCTTGTAGGGAAAAGCAATGGTTCATAATCCAGTCTAAAGCAGTAGTTAATTCTAGGGCAAATTTGTCTATATTAGTTTTTCCATTCAACAGATCATAGCAAGTATGAACAAACTGGTGTAAAACAGCACCGAGTTCAGAAGTTTTCCACTGGAAAACCCGAACCATGTATCCCGTCGGTGTTTCTGAATTCTTGTATGTGAATATATTCCCATCCTTTCTGGACAAGGTCTCAGGGTGATCATCATCCAGAGATGGCAAACTAATACCTTCAATAAGCTCAATTATTTTGCCTATTGACTTACCAAGATCCAAATGCCACTGTGGATTGCTCTTTTCTGCCAACAATATGTCAACATCAGTTACACAATCAGATGAATCCATCACCAAAGATTTATTTGATTGTTTCCATGAAATGTGACCACTTGCAAGTGGAGGATTTGATGCATCAGGTTCGTTTGAGCCTTCCCTTGCATCAATAACTTCAACGGGATTTGGACTATTTATATATGCCAAAGCTGCTCTAATATCCTCAAGTATTTCATCCGAGTTTCTCTGCCTGACACAGTTTTGCTCCAAGATCACTTTCAGTATATCCTGAAGCCAACCAGGAAATTTTCCCATTAATGCATTGTTGGACCTGATTTCTTGGTTGGATGCACTGAAGCCTGATTCGGAGTCAGGCATTGGAACAATCTCCTTACCTGTTAACTCTGAGGGATTCCCGTTTAACTCAGTTTCCAAAGGGTGAGAAATTGCATTAGCTTCATGTGAAGAAACATGAGAGCTCCCAAATGGTTTTTCAACAGAGACTAACGCTAATTTTTCCATTTCAACAAAGTCATCCATCAGATTAATGTCTGAAGTTCCAACAGTTTTAGATGATGGTGACCCCTTTTGTTTTCCATTTCTGAAGTGCTCCAGTTCCGAAATCAAAGCAGAAGCCCATGATTCTGCACAGCTAACCTTATCATCACTGCCAATTTCAGACATCGATGCCAGAGAGACATCATGTGACGTTAGACTTCTCCTTGTTGGCTCTACGATTCGCTGACCTTTTGACACTTCATCAGCCTGCAACTCAACTTGTGATAATCTGGAAGCTGTGCGAGTATACATTTCCCTCGAAAATTGTAGTTCATTTGCCTTTTTATGAAGGGCTTCCCTGAGATTCTTGTTTTCTTCTTCCATAGAACATAATTCCTCAGTCAGATTACCAATCCTTCTAGTGAGATTTTCAGGAGAGTCATCAACTGCAGAGTCAACCATGAAAGCAGTTGCATTCAATTTTCTCCTCCTCATTTCAACTGAATCCCTTCCCAGCATTTCGACTTCGTTCTTCATTTTTGCCAACGCAGCAGGACCTGGCAATCGCTTCCTGACCAGGATACGCAACCTCTGACACTCTGATTCTAACTTTGCAATTTTCTTCACACTCTCTAGGTGTTGCTTGTGTGATGCATCATCTGTTCGACGATTAAATTCTCTCTCCTCATTTCGGATCTCAAGCTCCTTCTCAAGCACTCGGACCTCATACTTCAAAGAAGCATTATCTTTCTCTGTGGATTGTAATCTAGTCATTAGCGCACTAAAATCTGACTCCATCTGAGTCAACTGTTTATTGACATCTTCTATCAACTTTTCCTTCACTAAGAGAGCATTGCTAATATGAGAATTTTCAACACCTAGTTTAGCAAGCCTCTTACTGGTCTCTGTTAACTTCTCCTCTAAAACCATCTGGGATTTTTCAAACTCCTTCGATGTCTTCATAACAGCATCATTAATTCTTTTCTCCTGCTCTTCTCGAACAAAACGTAGTTGTTGCATACATTCCCTGAGCGCTGCATCCAAATGAGCTACTCTTTCTTCACCAGCTACTCTCTGCTGCAAAGCTTCATCTAATTCTCGCTTTAGAGACACTGCATCTGCTTTTGCCTTCTCCCAGCCTACGTAAAAATCATTTAACAAAGAGATTACTATGTTGTCAAACGAAGACATAATTTAACCAAGTGCACATCAAAATGTGATTGGTAATTTGAGACCCATAATCTTTATTTTTATGCATCAAAATTTTACTTTTCAAACAAAAGAGGCCTTCACAACGAAGGGCAAGGGAATCTGGAAAGGCAGGAAAAGCACATTATATTACCTCCAGTTGCTTCCTGTGACATCTTTGCTTGTTTCTTCACAAGTTCATCTTTAGTGTCACAATCAGAGAGGGCTGAAGAAAGCTTATCATTTGAAATTCTCAGGTCTTTCTCCAATTCGGCTTTCTCGGTTAGAAGTGTCTGTATCTAAAGAAAAAAGAGTTAAGGTATTACCACTGCCTCAGAGTACATAAAAAAGTTCCCAAATGAAGAAAAAAAAATTCAGCAACCAAGGACAGGCAGCAGAAAGCTGCTCGAGAGGGAATGCCTCTTTAGAAATCAGTTTTGAAGTTCTTTCCGCATACTGAGGTACCAACTTCTTGATGATAGTTGCTAGGTTGTGATGCTCGAGAGTCAAAATCTGGTAAAGCTTGGACATTTCTATAAGCATGCAGGCAAAGCATATCTAGTATTCATAGGAAGCTTCGCCCACGGATGTCATCTTTTTATTGAGAATTTTAATTATTTTTAACCAGCTGAGGAGCATTACTTTGTGGAGATGGATGTTTCGAAACATCCTAAGGAACTCTGATAATTCAACGAGGTTACTTCCATCTTATAGAAGCAATCATGATATATGAGGGAAATAAATCCTTTTATAAAATGTTATGCTAATTTCATTTTGGAGAACACATAACACAAGCTTTTCAGTGACAACCTCTGACTAATGTGGAAAATAATCAAAAAGTGGAAGGGTTCATGGCAAGAATGCAGATAAAAGGTTGTCAATTCTGGTATTCTGATTCAGATGTTTGTAGTCATAACCCTACTCCCATGTAGAATATCAAATTAGGATCCCCAAAAGATCAAATTCCATCAATTCCGTTGAGTTAAACAATTTCCCTTTTGTTGTTGGCCCCCCTCTCTCTAAGTGATGCCTGACTTATTATTAATGACCTCAGCCCCTTAATAAAATGACCTTTTATTTTGGTAGACTGGGTGAGCAAAACCTAACTAACGCTAATAATAATCTCATTTCAAAAACAATTTCATCAAATATCCAGCATATTAAGGAAAGAAGCCTTTTATTCAAGGTCACCTAAGAGGGTTTAAGCTTTCAACCATTAAACTCCTCGCAAAATCAACTGTACCTTTGACCAACAAATAGTCCAGGGAGGACATCCTCATTATTACACGAGGAAAAAATGAAGCTTAAACACTTATTGCTAAAGCACTGGACTTAAACATGTTAACATGTCAGTGCAGTGAACCTAATGGCTTGATTAGAATATGGTATTGTGGAACTCGCTCTGCTATAAACTTAAACAATGATGCATTCTTTTTTTTTTTTGATAAGTAACAATGATGCATTCTTAAGAACATCAACTACTCAATTTTGCAGTAGAATTAGCAGCAAAGAAATAATGAGCGAGCAAAACAGCAAGTGAATTACCTCTTCTTCATTTCCTTTTAAAGAGGAGTTTATTTTGTCAGTTGTGACAATGGCCTTCTCTGAAGATTTCTTCCTCCAAAGCCATGTCTTTTGGTCCATTGTATTACCAAGTGCAGCTTGAATATTATAAGGATCTCATACAAGGAATCTGCATCGAAAATGAAAGAAGAAATTTAATAACTGTTGTCTCATATCAGCAACCTATGCTAACTATATATTCATGTATCTGTAGAAAAAAAAAGATCCGGTCATGATGACTTTTCTAGCAACAAGTTTTCGTGAAAACCAAAGAACATTGAGGTTTACCACTGGCAACTATTTTTCAAGAGGCCAAAGTCTCAAAGGGAAGAAACAATTTTCACAAACATACTAGCCAATGCAGTAAACAGCCATTTAATACATTTGAAAAATTCAAAGCACCCAATAGGCTATTACACTGGAAATTCCCCACCATATAAAACAAATTTTTGGGCAGCTGAAGGTACTTCTATTTGTCTAGTAAATACCCAAATATGCCAATAAAACAATACCCAAAACACAGTTTCCTTTTCTAAATCTAACCACTAGCAGCGTGACACTTTTACTTCTTACAGCTACATATTGCAGATTACACAACCTTGTGCCTTCCCAAAGGCCACGTATCAAGAGCATTGCATTCAAAATATTTTGCTCATTCGAACATGGGTACAACAAATAAATGTAAAAAAAAAAAAGATCAAATGAAAAAACTCACAGAAAAAGAGGTCACCGAATCCCAGACAAACTCAAACAATTAAGTATTTGCATCAATGCATGTATAAGTGAGCTGGCTTTCAATAAAATATTCACCAACCGATGAGTGTGACAATCAACAAATCTCACATTGTCAATGCCCACCAAGTCGCCATCAACAAGACACTAAATCTGAAGGATGTCAAGGCACTCTCACCGGGTCTCACGGTGCATGGATTATCAGAGCCGAGAACAATGCCATCAATGCAAAGAAACCCGATTCCATGGAGCTACAAAAAAAAAAAAAAAAAAAAAAAAAGCTAAGAGAACCCAGAGACATCATTAAATATCATAATGATTAATGTGTGAAGGAAGCTTCCGATCTCACCGACACACACTTGCAGAGAAATGGCTTCGAGGAGCAGAGGAAGAGATTATGAAAAAATGCAACAGAACCCACAAGAGCTTTTAGAACAGGGCAGTACTATAACTACAAGTAATGACTGTAGCGTGCGCGCGTGTGCGTATGTGTTTGGTAAATAGGAAAAGTAAAAAGTGGGAGTGTGTAGTCTCTACTTAGAAAGCGAGTGTACGGAGGAAATGTGGGATTTGGGCAAAGTGTCGGCTGGGATCTGACGCAGCGTTGCGTTGCGTTTTGCGCGGTTTGGTTCCCTTTTGCTTTCGCTTTGATCAAACGGACCGGAAGCGCGGAGGTCTTTATCACACTCTCAATGCTCTTTCTTTAATCTTTAACATTTTTTTCAAAGATATGTATTTACAAGTATGTATATACATTGATGAGCACAAAATAAGTTTGCAATGTATTTTGTTTAGAAAACCGAGTTTTATAATTTTATAATTTTCTATTTTTTTTAAAAAAAAATTTAATGAAGTACAACCACATGTAAATTTTTTTAAGAGTGACATGTAGATTTTTGTTAAATTTTTAAATAAAAGATAGATAAATGTATCATTTCCGTTTTTAGTCACAATCAATATTATTTATAATACAAAATAAAATCAATATGACCAAAAATAAAATCGTTAAACTAATATTTAACCCTTTTGTTTAAAGGAAGAGATTAGGATGAGTTGAGTTGAGTAATTCTATTTACCTATTTGCCATATTGTAGTTGAATGAACTTTTATCTTTTTTATCATCATGCATTTCTTTATTTATCTCTTTCCAAATCATAGGCAATTTTTCTCTCCATTTTGTTTTTCCTTTTTTATTATTTATATAGAAAATGAATAATTAATATATGTAAGTGGACTCAAATATATTAGTTTGAGCTTTTGAGTTAGAATGATGTTCAAATGTATATATTAATATGTCATTAGTGAACTCTTTAGGCGATTCTCTCCCTAACAATAAATATAAGAGTTATAATTTAACTTACGCTTAAACGAGTGTTTTAGATTTTGACACATTTGGTTTGGCTCTAATAAAGAGTGTGAATTGCTCTTTGAGCAACATTTTTGCATTTGGTGGCTTGCAATTTATGTAACTTTTATACGCATAACACTCTTAAATTTGTAAATAATTCAAATGCAACGAGGAGTTTAAGTTAATGTTAAAGAGACTCACACGTGAAAATAATATTTGTTTTGAGTGTATTTATGAAGTTGAGACCACATTGAAAAAAAAAAAAAAAAGGTCCTACGATAACCATTCATTCGTTTTGATTTGTGCTACTACATAGTAGTGGAGTAGGCCAACTTAGATGGTATTTCACTTCGTTAAAGACAATGGAATAAGGAATAGCATATTTAGGAAATTAAAGTTGTTTTGACCTAGTTGCTTTTTTCTTTATTTATTCTCGTAAAAGAATAAAAAAATGTCTTGTTGCTTGTCTTTGTTCTTTTTCTCTCTAACTCGAAGCATGCTTTTTGTCTGAATCGTATAGCACAAGATAAGATAATCCATATATTGTATAGTCTGTAGTCACTAGGCTTACAACCTGGTTCTACCTGTCCAAACTGTGAACTTTATTTTAATCTAACAACAATAAGTATGAATATGACAAATTTTGTTGTCCCAAGTACATGATCACGACAATTTAGTAGGCTAATGGTCCCTCTCTTTTCGGCAGTGCGTTTGGTTGTTGAGTGCACCTACAACGAGAATAGATGGGTAATGCCATGCCATATATATACTACGTTTTTATTTTATCTTATTGTATTGAATGTGGCACTGTTGATTTTTATTTTTTGAACATTAATTAATCTAAAGTAGTTTTGAATTGGTCTTCCTTTATATACTATCAGACTAAAGTTGGAACAAATTTGAGTGTTTTTTTTTTAATGTGAATATTTTATAATTTACTGATAACAAATTATTAGCAAAATTTTTTTACAAATCATTAATTTTAGCTATCATCAGTAACATAAAGTGTAAATAACCATAGCACAATGCTATGAACTTATACACCCTTAAAAAAAGAGAATACTTATTATGACTTCATCTTCCGTTCACTCATGTAAAATACTGGTTAAAGAACAGATCTGTTCCGAGCAGACTAGATCCAAGACATGGGTAACTTAAAATTATACTAACTTTATTTATCCGGTCGTGAGAGATAGCCTCCCACATTGATTTATTTCTCCCCAACCTTAAAGGTCAGGAAACAAAACCGTCATCGACCTAAGAGTCAAGATAATAAGAAAAAAAAATACAAATAGCAGAAAATTAACAAGTAGCAAAAAAATTTCAAAACACAACGACGTTGACAATCGGAGAGACAACGAAAGGCGACAAGAAGTCATAGCTTCAGCATGTGAGAAATAGGAGAAAATAATAAAGAGATCTCTCCTCCTCTACCAGCATTTTTTTATTTGTTTATTTCTCTTGAGCAGCATGAGTTCATGTCTATTCTAACTTAAAACTTTGAATGTGAGGGCCTGTTTCGGATTGCGATTTTAAAAAATGTGATTTTAAAAATAGTGATTTTAAAAAATCCGATTTGAAAACGTAATTTTTGAAAACATAGTTAAGTGTTTGACAAAATCACAGTTTGACCTTTAAAATTGTAATTTAGCCTTTTAAAATTTTGCATTTTTAAAAAAATACTCCCTTACCTGCGATTTGAAATCGTAAATTTTCTACGTTTTTAAATCGTAATTTTTTAAAATCGCAGTTTCCAAACAATTTAATTTTTGCTACTTGGTTTAAAATCACACTTATTATCTATAAAATTACAATCTCAAACGCATCCTGAAAGCATCCTGTGTTTGTTAATAATGCTTTATAGAATGTATTTTTTTATTTTTTATTTGAAAAAATGTGTGAATGTTTTACATTTTGGAATATTTTGTTTTGAAAAAGAAGACAAAAGAAAGAAGAAAAAAGAATTATTAGAGGAAGATGTCCTTTTTTTAACCTGAGCAGGGGAAGATGTCCTTTAAGGCAAAGTAGGTAAGGGATAAATATGAAACGACATGTTTGTCTGATAATCGTCCTGACCTGATTAAAGCAGTCCAAAAGTCCATTGGATGTGAATGCCAAAACTGACGGGCAGTCAATGGTCTACATTTGATTTTAAGGATATTGGCTGGATGGACTGGAACCAAACCATAGTAGGGTTTGTGAAAAATTGGCTAACAAGTAACAACCTGATGTAGCGAAAGCTATAAATGTGAAAAAAAAAATTGTGTTTTCAAGGCATAAAATCAACACATATATTCACAATTAATTTGAATTTATAATGAAATCCTAAAGTTACAAAAGGGTAAAATCTTCTAAAATTATAAATAAAATAAAATAAGTAAAATATAATAATTATGAAAATATTCGGTAATTACGTAAACCTAAATATAGAAATATTCTAAAGAAAATTAAGAAATTTATTTTAGTGATCATACTAGAGATCTTAATAATCAATCGATGGTAGTTGATTTTTTTTTTCTTGTTTGAATCTTCTTGATTAGATTAATTAATATGATATATGTTATAATATTCAAGAATCAATTACGTCGGCACATCATAAACCAATTAATTAATTTTCACGTCGACACGGTATAAACTAATTAATTAATTATCGTTAGTACTAAAAGTTTCATTAGTCATTTTTCATTTTTCTTCGATCCGCCAGTATGATTGTTCATGCATAAGCTCATTTATTATCAATCTCAACAGCAAAATGAGCCCCTTCGATAATAAAAACCCTCTAAAAAACAAGATTATTATCCTACAACACATCCAAGGTAAAAACTAGTGAAAATATATGGGTATCATTGGCCACCCCTACATTCTTAGATGCTTGGCTCAAAGCCTCAAAATAATGGCTGCAATCCCTAACTGCAAAGTCTGCAATTGTAAAAAGTTATTGATTTGGAATACGTACGTCTGCCCTACTGTACTGAGTGCCTCTCTTAATTACCTGGGGACAAGAAATCGAAGAGAATCTCAGACCCAAACTAATTGAGTGGATAACCAAAAGGCAAAGACAACTAGCGTACCTACTTCTGGTTACATTGGATTCTACTTGACTTGCATGGCATTGTTGATGAATAATGAACATGACTTTTATTACTAGACACCAAACATACGGAAAGTGTCATAAAGCTTTGGAACACTGAAGGCCCACGTACGTTGCAAAATATAAAGCAATAACTGAGAAGATGGCAGTTGTTGCTCCTTCACATCTAGTAGAAGAAGAAGAAGAAGCAAACAGCAGCTCCTTTTTTCTTTTCTTTTTTCCATCCATCTTTTCTTTGTCACACCGTTTACTTTGGTTTGAAGTTGTGAAGTCATTGCCCACCCTATGATGAGCAATTACTTCATAAGTGGGCCTGTAGTCTTGGCGTGCTGTTGAGACTGGACCAGTGATCTACCAGAGTTAATTAAGTTTAAGCCATTCATTTTATGTTTTAGTAGTATTAAATGCAACGAAAGTGTGTCGTTTAAGAGAGTAATTATTATCCATCAAGTCAGTTTAATTAACCGACTGAATTTGAAACCAAACTAATTTGCAATGATGATTACTTGACAATTATGGAGTTGATGGCAGGGAGTTTGTCAAGCTCTATAATTAATCCAAGTTGCTTTAAGCCAAACCTCTTTCTTTTTAATAAGCAAATTAGGAATACGATACAGTATTCAAAACACCAAAAAAGAGGTAGGCTCTTTCACAACAAACCCAAAGTAGAAATACAGTGCAAAAATTACAACAAAATAGTAAAAAATTGGCAAAAAAAAAAAGACCCGTTCCTTTCTGAAGGAACTGTAGAAAGTAATAATTGAAGCAAAAAAAAACACAAAAAATACCACGAAACTTCGAAAGGTCCCTTAAACCTCATGAATCAACAATAATTGCTACTTAAACTCCAGGCCCAAACAGTAGGGTTGTTTTAGAGTTATTATTTGGGTTGCTCTCTCAATTTATGTTATGTTATGTTGTAATTCTTCTTCCCCCTTCCTTCTTCTTGAATAGAAAGAAAGAAAGAAAGAAAGAAAAAAAAAAAAAAAAAAGAAACTCCAGGCCCAAACTCTTTGTTTAACAACTCTGGACAAGACATACAACTTAAACATGAAATTCCCTCCTTTCAAAGTGTGCTGGCAATTACCATACGTCTATCAAACGTCAAAACTCACTTATAGAGTTTTTTTTTTTTGTTCCCCCTTTTTGTTTGATATTATTGCCACGCGTGGTAGGCTTTGAGAGAGAGAGAGAGAGAGAGAACGTGATTAGTTTGGTCATTTACCTGATCATTCTACATGCGTTATATATCTTAGATAAAAACACCATGGGTGGCTCAATAAAATCGAGGCCGGAGACAAAAATAAGTTAAAATGATTTTTTAAAATAATATTTTATATTTGATATGAAATATTAAAAATTAATTTAAATCATTCTTCTGATTTTTTTTAGATACAAAATTATGAATCAAATTTTTGTCATCAAGTTTTGTTAATATATTATTCTCAAACAAGACTAGTCCATTTGATATTTCTTTTGGCATAATCGATCCAACCACAACTACGCACCTCGCTGTTTTTAAGAAAAGGGTCGACTAAACAAACTCATTGGCGGCCCTACAACTGATGGACTGTGGGCCTAAATATGGGCTTAAACTTTGAACCCAAAACCAAAAATTAAGAAAAATAATAAAAAATAAAAAATAAAACAGAAGGCCGAACGATCATCAATGCCGCCACTGTCGGTATTTTTTGTGTGTCGGGACCAAACCTAAGTCTCTGCGAACTGCGAAGTATCACAAGGAAACGATTCGGGATTGGGAAGAATGGCTAAAACAAAGCATCAAAACTCGAAACCTAAAAGACAGGCTAGAAAGCCTCACGTAAGCATTTCACATGCTCTTAGCTCATTGCCTCTCCTCGTTACTCTTATTTTTCTAGTCTCATTGCCAATATTCGCAATAACTTATGCAATAATCGCTTATAAATTCTTTCTCTCTCTCTCTCTCTCTCTCTCTTTTGAAGTTTTCTAATTTTATTTTTACGTTTATTAATTTGTTCAGTCCATGCTTTTGATAGGTACTTCATTTTTTAGTTTTCATGGAAATAAATATGTATTTATGTATATATGTATTGCATATGTATATCACGTGATTGAGGTAGCCCAAGTCCAACTATGCTTTTGGAGAGTGATGAGGATTGTGAATTGTCCCAAAAGCTTAAGAATGATAAATTCAATCATGTAATCAATACTTTAATATTCTCCATCATGTGTATGCCGAAACTCCCCTCAATAAGTGAGCACAATACGTGAAATATTTTAACAATCGTCCTCAGGCGCTAACTCCCCTCAATAAGTGAGGCCCAACAAGTAAAATATTTAACTTACAAGCCTTGGTTGAAAATGGTTTTGTTTGAGAAATTTGAGATTAGATGAGGTATGCTGCGTGCCACTGAGATGGTGTGCAGCATTCGGGGTTTATGTGAGGAGGAGAAAGTGTTTATGTTATTGTGGCCAATCATATAGAGTTGAAGATGTGCATGGGTTGCAAATTTGACCCTTGAAGTTGTGAATGACAATTTGAGCTTGTTTTAGCCAAAGTGAGGTTTTGTGGTCTTTTCAATGATGAGGGGAATTTAGCTATGCTTAGCATAATGCTTTAATAAGTGGTTTCTTTTAAGAGAAATCCTACTCAGCATTCTCAAGTAGCATTCTCCTAGCATTTTTGTCTATATGGCATATTCACATCCACTTATTTATTTATTTAAAGAAAAGAAAAAAGAAAAATGAAAAAACAAATAGAATGCTAGGAGAATGCTACTTGAGAATGCTAAGTAGCATTTCTCTTCTTTTAAAATTCCACAACAATTGGTGAATGGAAATTTACGTGGTGGCAGGTCAAAAAGCAGGGAAATGTGACTGATATTTCTCAGTTCCGTGGTCAGCTTGATGGATTGGGCCTAAAAATCATCCAAGTGACTGCAGATGGTAATTGTTTCTTCAGGTCAGCGTTTATTCAATGGCCTCATCTTACATTTGCTACTTACAGTATATAATATGTATTATCATTCTACGTCTGCAATTGTTAACTTGATATATTAAGGTTGCATAGTATGTATCACATATTTGTTGTATATGATCTGGACTTCACAGTATCACCAACAAAATAAGTGTATCAAATAATTTTTTTTGTCCCCCTTTATAATGCAGTTTAAGTTATGGACTGATGAATTTGCAGGGCTCTTGCAGATCAGTTGGAAGGCAATGAAGAGGAGCATAAGAAGTACCGCAGCATGGTCGTAGAATATATTTTGGTACATGTCTTTTGAAATAAATAAAACTTTTTTTTCTTGTCTTTTCCTTGATTTGTTTTTTGAGAAAATTATTCTCACATCTTTTAAAGTTTTTTTTTTCTTCTTCCATATTATGGTGTTTTCCTACCATATTTAGTATTTATTCTATTCTGTAAACACTCTTTGGGTTTTAGAAGTAAATTTGTTCTCCATTTATATATGTTATTTCTGGTCTTGTAAATAAATGTCCTGCAATAATTAAAGGATATGTAGCTCTAATAAGCATAGAGGGGCTGTATGAAGGAAATTGTTATGAAATGCTCATTTCATATCATTGGAAATCATGCCAGTTAAGCTGTTATGTTGGTTTTTTTTCTGATTATGCTTTTAAAGTTTATCCCACTTTACCTTCATTTTGTCCAGCAGCATGCTGTTCAATTTCTGGCCTTTCAATGTGAAATCTCTCTTTATTTTAATGATGTTTACCACTCTATTTATTGTTATTTGCAACAAATTGCACTCTGTATATTTGCAAACCGATTGGATGAATTACTGTGTTCAACACCCCCAACAAAGTATGAAATATGACCCCAATCTCACATTTTTTTATTGGATAACCAACTTCCAAATATTCTGACATTCAACCTGTGATTAACAGAAGAATCGTGAAATGTTTGAACCATTTATTGAGGATGATATCCCATTTAATGAATACTGCCAATCCATGGAAGAGGAAGGCACATGGGCTGGACATATGGAATTGCAAGCAGCTTCCCTTGTTACACATAGTAATATATGCATTCACAGGGTGAGACCTTTTTCTTCCCTCTGCATTTATTATCGGCACTCATCTATATGCTTATCATGATTGGAATAGTATCCTTTTATGTTTCTCCCCTTTCTTGGGGCATTTCAGTTGGTTATGCACTTTTAAAGCTAGTCCTCAAGTGCTTTAGTTAAACTTAATTTGAAACTCTCTGTCATACAATACTGAGTCCGCCGCTCATTACTGTTAGCATAACTACTTAGGTCAAGGGATTCTAGGTCAATAACATTCAAGTTTTGGCCTTATGTAAGTCTGTATTTGCAGCATAATTTCTCCTGTCAATTTTTTTTTTTTTGACTTTTTTGGCTGGAAGAATTTTGAATCATGGCAATGCCAGGTGGAGTGATTAATTACTAGCACATTTTCGACCTATTCAAATTTGCTATATGTTTGCGTGCATACATACTTTAATATGATTGAACATGTACACTTTCCCACACACAATCATATATGTGACATGCCAATTCTCTTTGCCTGTGTAAGATGGATCTTCTGTGTTGCTGCATTACTTGATACAGAACATGTCGCCTCGCTGGTACATCCGTAATTTTGATGAACGTGGAGCTCTCATGGTCCATTTGTAAGTAACCTAGAATCTTTTATGATGATTGTAGTATGCTTTGCTTGTCTTTTGATTATGGTTGGGTGTAAAACTCCCCTTGCAATTGTGTATTCTTATTTTAAAAAAAGTATTCTAAATGGCCCTTAGTAGAGCTGATAGATGAGAAAGATTTCTTAACCAACCTTGAATTTCTGGGTCAAGCTTTGTTGAGTTGAGCAATATTGTATGTTGTAGAAACAACTGTGACCGATTTGGAAGTGCAAGTTTGTCACATGGTAATCACAGTTTAGTAACTAAGATGCTGTCTAGAGCTTATACAGGTTCATGTTACTAAGCAAATTTTAGACTAGAGAGGTGTAAGTTATATGGTTGTTTCAAGTACTCAATAGACTAAGTTGCTATCTTATTTTAGTTTATCAAGGTTTTGTCCTTGATTGAGTTCTGACTTGGAATATTACCAGGATTTGACTTGGAACACTTGAGCGATATTGTTTAGAGATTTTAGATATAGTGAATAGGACGAATTGTAACATTGGAAAGAGAATAAGCCGCTTACACGTGCCTCTACCTGATTATGTTGAGGGAAAAGGACAGTAATAAAGAATAAAGATGAATCGCTTATACTCAGCAGCCATCCTTAATCTCTTCCTACTGTAGATTATAATATCCATTTGAGTTAAAAGACCTTATTTGCCTGCTGACGCTAGCAGTATCGACTAATACTTTTCTATCCACAGAAGATACATCATTTAGTGTCATAGGGCATGGCAGCCACTTTTCCTCTAGTGGTGCCACAAGTCTTACAGGTAAATGTATGGATTTTAATGCTTCAAGATTATATCAGTCGTTCGATTTGGATCCACTTCTGCAGTTTTCTGTAGTTGTGGTATATTCTTATTAGTTCAATGAACACTTCCTGTTATAACAGATTGTTTGTGTTTTGCTACTGAAATATGATATGCAAATGATTTTTCAGATCTTATCATGATGAAGAACACTATAATAGTGTGCGGTTAAAGGAAGACCCTTCTGATGGCCCAGCTAGACCAATCATTATCAAGGTTTATGTTTGATTTTTTTTCTTCTTTTTCAAACTACTTATTCTTATTACAATGGTAATGGGTGTGAGCATTTACTGGTTTTTAATAATCTGATAAGTTGTAGTTTGTGAAAGGTGGATGCTGACCTTTCAGCAACAGCTCATCAACCAAAAGCTGCAGTCATGCAGCCTAAAGGAGGAACTGGTGAGGATATTATCCATGCTGGATCTATCAAAATGGTAATGGCAGGAACTGGATGTCAAGATGCTGAAAAAGTCAAACAGGTGATATTGACCTGCCTTAATTTTTTCAGTGGTTTTTTTTCCTCCTGTACAGCAGCAGTTTCTGTTGATGCTGATTTATTGACCTATTATTTACTAGTATGCTTGAACTGCATGGAGCTTTTGAGATATTCTTGTTGTTCTCGTGTCAGGTTTTAGAACAAGTACATGGTGATGTTGACCTTGCAATAGAGTTTCTGATAGCAGAACAAGGAGCAGAAGAGTACTTGGTGCAAACTGACTCACTTCATGGTCAGTCAGATACTTCATATGGTAATGGCCGGTCAGTACTTTTTGCGCACACTAGATAATTTTATGAGGGTGTGCCTAGAAAGGATGCTGTTTCATTTTTTGTAACATACAAATTTTCTTACATTCTACATAAAGCTTTGTATTGTGTTTCCTTGCCACTTTTTTAGCATAGTTGTAGGTGGTATGTTTGCTGAATAGTATTACTCCTAACAATTAACTCAAAAACTATTACCAGTCGATTTAGTGCCAGTTAAGCAGGTGGCTTTGTCTAAAAGGATCAAAAGAGGAAAACGGTTTTTTTTTATTATTATTATATGTTTCTTGATAGGTAATAATGTGTGGTTGTTTTAGGTTTCATGTTATTTGACAATCTGAAAGAAAAATTTACCTTTTTTTATTGGTATATTTTTCAACTGTCGTATCTACTTGTTTCTAGCAATTGGCTTCAATGGTGCCTCATCGATGACTTGGCAAGTGTTCTTGGTTTTTGTTTTGTTAAAATTTCCTGCTTCTTTTGGTCTATTAGTTGGTGTATTAGGACATTTGACCTGGGATTGTTTTATTTTCTTGTCTGCCCTCGTCCTAGCTTAAACAGGGTGGATTGAACCTGAAGAGGGGAGAACTCTGTATCTTTTACTTGAAATAGAATACATAGAAACTAGTACAGGTTTAGCATTTCTTTTTGAGGTATGAAATGCGCACTCTGTTTACTGATCTTTGTTAATTAACAAATAATTATTACTTACCTTGTCTGTCTTCTTATTACATGATTCATTATACTCCTTTGTTGGTTGACTATGTTAAATATTTCTTTGCTCTTTCTTTGTACTATTCTGATTTTAAAATTCCTGAGGATGTCCAGGTGTTGGTGTAGATGGAAACTGTGAGCAACTTGACGAAGATCCCGTAGAGAAGACCCATTTGAAAGATGCCTCCAGTAATAGTGTTAAAAGAAGTCATGGTGATAGTAGTTCCCAACCAGATGACAAGGTTTTTTTTTCTTATATAATGCAAATTAGGAATTGCTTCCCTTAGTATGGAGCCAGTTCCAAATGACACCTGTTTGTTTGTCTCCCCCACTGCAGAAGATCTCAAGAAATAAGGCCTGTCCATGTGGTTCAAAGAAAAAATACAAAGCTTGTTGTGGAGCAGTCGCTGGGAGATCCTCTCCTAAGTTTGTAATGTATGCTTCGTGAACTCCTATGTTACAGGGCTTTTAACACACAAACATAAATATATGTAGGTATAAATGTATGCATGTACTTGTTTGTGTGTGTGCGCTTGTGCGTATACGCATGAGGGAGTACTGGCTTGACTGGTGAGGATTAGTTGATTACCACTGGGGAGAAGGGCACATCTTATCTAGCATATGAAGAGAAAATGGAAGAGGTTCTTTAAGTGGTTCTGTCTACTATGACGTTATGTAGAGCATGGATAATGGTGTTTTGATCACAAGTGTTGTTCACATGACACCCCTCCCCACACACACAAAAAAAGAAAAGAAAAACCGTGCTCCAAAATCTCATCATTTTTTTTAATGTGGTGGTGTTGTATCAGTAACCAATCGGTTGATTCCAGAAAGAAAAAGGAATGGAAGCAAGGCAAGAAAGGTGGACCTGCTAAAGCTGCACCAACCTGTGGATCTGATGGAGGGCCACCCGACATGGGTGCACTTTGTATTTGATATTGATCTGATGGTATAATACCGCCTATTGGGATGCTCTACGATTTTCCATTTGTTGTGAATTTGATGGCTATGGTGCTTGTTTTTTTTCCCTCTTTCAACAGAAGATAATTTCTGCTCGCTCAAAAAGAGAGGAATTGTTGGCAGCACAGGTCAGTACTAAGTCTAGTAAGATGGTTTGCTCGTTATTCTGTGTATTTGCCTACTAGCCACTGATTTCTGTCATGCTTTCTCCTTTTCCACGTATCATTCTTTGATGTGCAAATATGAAGCTTGTTCTACTTGGTTAATATATTCTTAGACAAACACCTCATTTAGGTTATGTTTAGTACGCGAAATAGCTATTCCAAAGAATAGCCTTTATTAAGAATGAAATAATTGAAATTGATTAGTCATTCCGATAATCATGAAGGAATGGCTATTCTTTTAATTAAGGGAATAGTCATTCCTCTTAAATTAAAAGAATAGATATTCTCTCATAGCTATCAGAATGGCTATTCCAAGGCTATTATTTGAAGTAGCCATTCTGCCTACCAAACGTGTTCTTAGTCCTTGAAAAATATGTGAAATCTGAAGTTGGATATTTGAGTTTCAAAATAATTTAATAAGTGGCAATTAAGTAGTTTCATTAATCTGAGTAATGGACATTGATGATATGTCATTTTTTTTTAATGACAGATAACATCGCTGATGGAAAATCCATTTAAACATTTGCACGCATACCAGACCTAAAAAAATGCGCTCCCAAGATTAATCAAGTCACATAATTATCTCGCTGTGAAGCTTCTGCACACATGAAACTGGCTTGTCAGCATATTGACGTGCTCCATACAAGGAATGCCAGATTACACTGTTGTTACATGTACTCATAGATGAGATTTACATTAAAATGTGGAAAAGTCATGTTCACTTTTGAAATGGGATTATGGAAGTGGAAGATTTGATGAAACAACTGTTATGTTGCTTTTTTGGGCCAATACATTTGTTACTATGTTGATACTTACCTTATCACTTAAAATCTGTTCTCTGTCGTGTTGCTGAGAACTACTTCTCTATGCAAATAATTCTCACTTTTGGCTTTATTTTTAGACATCCTGTGTCCTACTTTGAAGTTAGTAGAGGTTGTGTATATCTAGGATTAGGCTTAGGTGCTGTAAACAAACTATAGTATAGGTGTTGTGGTTTTCTTAAGGGCCTAGATTTAATTTCAAGTGTTTCATGTGAAAGAGATATACGGATTTGGCTTAGGTGCTATTAAAAAAATTAAGTGCTGCGATATTTTTAGAGTTCAAATTTAATTTTACTTTCTCTATCTTTCATTTGAAACAGTTCAAAATAAATTTAGGCCCTAAAAAAATCACATCATCGATGCTGTAGTTTTTTTTACAGCACTTGAGCAAAATCCTTATATTTATTTGTCATGCTTGTGGAATACTATCATTTCGATAATATATTACTTCTTTAGGGCCATTGTGTCATGTAGAAAATATATTAACTATCATTCGGATGATGGAGAGCGATCAACGTGTTTGTATCATCGATCAATAGGTGATGTATTTATTAGAATATTAATTAATAATTGGATTAATGGTTTCTTATAAGCTTAATTTTTGTAATATAATAATTTACAATGGTATCTAGAGGTTTTAAGTTCGAATTATGCCTTTGTAATTCATATCTTATTACAATTAAATATTGTAGGTGTTGAATCTCATTTATTAAAGGAAAGTTTAAACCCATACGTGAAAAACATTGTTAGAATATTAATTAAATATATAGATTTTTATTAACTTAAAGCTTGAAATAAGTGGATATCTAGCGGCTTTGGGAACGGGCTTAATGTAAGTTCAGGGTTGGAGGCCATTCAAACCAAACCCATTTGATTTTAGACCAAATAAGGGGTGTTGTAGTGGGTGGCCCATCATAATATTTGTAAGAAGATAGATCTTGTTTAAGATTGTCAATCATGCTAGTCTTTTTTGTTGTCTGAACAAAGTCAATCATGCTAGTTGATTGTTGCCTTTTACTGCCTAAGAGATTAGAGGAGTGACACGAAGCACAAAACTTTTATTTCCAAATCAACCACTATAATGGGGTAATTTAGTTTTCAGAAGATGCTCAATTTGAGATACTAACTCTGCTATTGAGTTGATTAATGGACAAAGTGTTTTTCTATACCGGGTTGGAATTTTTTTTTTTTTTTCAATTTATTATATTAAACTGAGATTTTCACATGTATTTTTAATTTGATTAATTTAGTGATTCAATTTTCACTAGTTTTTTTGGAGATCGTTCGGAGTCTGAGTAATGGACATTGATGATATGTCTTTACTAATATTAGCAGGTTTTTTATTGTAAAAACACAACTCATGCCACCATATGATTCTGACCTTACATAAAAAAAACATATCATTTGATCTAGAACCACTGAAATATGTGGTCAAGTATTTTTCTAACAAATACAAAACAATCACAGCCTGGAGTTGGACCAAACCTTGTTCCTAATTGAGTTTCTTGCCAACGTTAATACAACTAACAAACCTTGGTTGCCTTCTGATCGTGTACCACAATTTTTTTTTTTTTTTTTTGGGTGAAAGATTAAGAAAATTACAGAAAGACCCACTCTTTATTTTTGTCCAACTACTTTTTTTAAAATTTTTTTGTCCAACTACTTAATTGGCGTTAAAGGTGGGATGGGGGTTATTTTGGGATTAGGCCAGCCTAGCTTCTACGCTGAAAATTCCCATAGCAAAACTTCCTAGAAATTTCCAGGTAAAAAAACATAAAATAAAATGAGAACTTTTTAGCAATTTGGGCAGGCAGCTTATAGAGTAGTTGAAACGCTGGCATCCCCTATTATTAGAACCTGCAAGAGTCCAACACACATACTAATTTTGGCATACAAAAGAAGCTATAGAAAACTGTCGAATTACGCGTTTTTTGGGGCTTTCAGAAATTGCAAGGAAAAGGCTACAAACACGACTCTTTTGCTTGACTTAGCAAATGAGAAAAAAATCTGAAATTGGAAGGTGGGGGGTGACAAGAGGAAGCTTGCGTTAAACAGGGTGTTTCAGTAAAAGAGAAGATTGCAACCAACCGAGTCAATCAAGAAACCCAAAACAGAAAAGAGACCCTTTGAAACGTTTAGCCAAGCCAAGCCCCATTTGCTTGTTTAGGAAAGATAGGGGGTGTAGACTTTGTAGTCTCCTCTCTCTTTTACTTTTATGGGTGCTCACCACGACTGGCTGCACTCCTGTGTGAATGACAAGACCCTCACCTTTTCTTGTGATGAATTTGTTGATTGCAAAATAATGCAAAAGTCTTTCTTCCCAATTTGGAAACTCGTAATCCTCCCTCACTCTTACACGTAAGGGAATTTCCAAGTTGGTAATATCATTTTCAAATATAGAGTAAGAATAAACATGAGAGTCACTCTCAAGAAAAAAAAGTTGGAGATGCTGCAATATTAGAGAATGAGTCCTTATAGACTATAGTCAGGTCAAACTTGAATTTAAAGATAAGATAGTAACTATTTATTCATGAAGCATTGACAAGGTTTATAATCGTAGGTGAAGAAAATTGTAGAGCTAGGACAACTTCATTTGATACAGATGAAAATATTGTAATGGAAGATATGATATGCCGGAAATAATCTGTAATTTGAATGGAATTATGTGAAAGAAAAGGGATATATAATATATGGTCTACGGAAATATCCAGAAATCTCTTCCTGCTTGCAAACTTTTGAGCTTCCCAAGTTCGACAATTGTCTTTGTTTAGTGCTTAGATTGGTGAGCAAAGGTTCTCTCTTAAATCTATGCATCCAGAAGTGTCTTGTGCAAATACATAAATTAAGTGATGCTTCCAGAGTTTGCAGGAGTAAGCCCTCCCATCATTTATAATTGCAAGAGTTTCATGCCCATCAAGATAAATCAGATAAAAGCATTTTGATACATTTTAAATTCCTTCTACATAGACCATTGACTTAAATAACCTTGTCAGCTTTTGTTAAAGGGCCTAACTATTGATTTAAATTTTTGAAGATAGTTAGATATTGATTTGGTTAAACCCTTAACTCTTAAGATCGTAACATTCTATAACATCCACACTTTAGAATCCAACGTTCATGGTGACCTATTATATCGATACTGACTTAATGGTAGCCATTTCTTTTTTGGCAGCTTCACTTACCTTTCAATATTCAATGACTTAACACTATGTACATATATAATACTAAAACATTTCAATCTAGCTTATAGGTTGCGTCTTCCATGATCGAACTCGTGATTTAGTGTCTGCTTTGATACCAATTGTCAATGGTCTAACTATTGATCAAAAAACCCTAAGACTATTGACTTGTTTGGTTAAACTTTTAACTATTAGGATCATAACAATTAACTGATGTAAATTGAAAGCATCTAATGAGTGTGCTAAAATTTTCATGAGTTTCTATCAAAACCAAGTCACCAAGATGGCATTTTGATGCAGCTATTAGAGACACATTTTCTGCCTTGGCAGCCATTGGTTCTACCTCATATGGATCCATCCTCTTTGCTAAAGTCACATTGGGTCTCTCTCGTGACCCCATTGAAAGTGAGGCTATTGCATCTCACTTTGCAGTTAAAATTGTCCTTAATTTTAACTGCCAAAATCTTTTTATATATATAAAAAAAAAAATAAAAAAATAAAAAAATAAAAAATTCTTAAGGGGATTTTCTAATAGTCATTCTCAGTCTCCAAAATAGTAACTTTATCTCAAATTGGAGAATTATTTCCATTATTTATGATACTTTTTGTCTCCTCAACTTTATTAGTAACCGATTAGCAACCACGATTAATAAGAGTACAAACACCGGCACTTGCAACATTGTTCTTTGAGCCGCTATCACCAATTTTACTAGAAAATTTCACAGATCATCAAACCAAAAAATGACAAAGAATAGAAAAAGAGAAAAAAGAGTAATACAAATTGGTATAATTCCAAGTCGAATTAAGCATATAGTATTGAGAAGAAATAAAAGCTTTTTTTTTTTTTTCTATTCGAAGAAATAATAGCATGTTACTTGCTAATTATCTTTTCTTTTTCTTTTTTCTTTTAGGGGTGTTTGGTTTAGGTGATTTTGGCCTTGGAAAAATCGAGATTAGGGAAAAGAAAAAGATTGACTGACCACATTTTAAAAGATTTATTGGGGATATCATGCTTAACATGGAAGGCATATTTTCCTTTAATCAAACGCCACTTGGTACTTTTCCACATGAATACCACCTAAAAGGGAACGAGTGGCTAGAGATGATTGGCTTATGGGTGTCCATTTTTAAATCCTCACCTTAATCGACATCCACAACTTTCCATACTAGGAAAGTACTCCCAGAATCCACAAACAACTTTGAAATTATTATCATTTTTTTTTAAAAAAAAAAGAGAGAGAATACTGTTCGTTTATCTTCCTCACTCTCATCTCACCCCGAGGTACTGCCCCCGAGTCCAACCATTATCATGGAAGAAATTAGTTCCACGGCAGGGCAAAGCGCGTGAGGTTGTACAGAAGGCGTGCTACGATGGGTCAATTAAACAGTGAGCAGTATAATACCACGTCCACGTGCGTACGACCTGTGAGTCTGTGACATTCGTTTCATTCGTGAGTTTTAAATTTGGGTCAGTCAGTCGGTAGATTCTAGTAAAAGCAAACCACAAAGAAACTCAACCTGGTACTCGTAAAAAGAAGCCAACCAACTTAGCAATCCATTTTTTTTTTTATGAGTTAAGTAAATTTTTTTTTTTTTTTATAACCCAATTTGTGTTAAAAAAGTATTAATATTGTGTTAAAACCCCAGTTAAACGACTCAAGTCGAGAGAGGTAAAAATGGAAAGAGGATTTTCTTTTATTAGGTTATAAAATTTATCTGTTCTGAATAGTTTAAGATGCAGAGTTTACATGTGGGTCTTAAAATCCTTATCTTTTAAGTTGTCCAATTTTTTTATAAAATTGGATTGCGTAATTACAAGGAATCTCAATCCATAAAAATGGCTAGAAATAATGTGTGAATTTTGTAAATGTGAACAGGGAGTTTATGTATGGTTGACATCGGAGGCGGAGGGCATCCTATATCCTTATAAATATCTGATAAGGGGACCACGACACAGCCTTCTAATCTAGATGTTGCTTTGGAAGGGCTTCTCTTTTGTTTGGCTTTTGTTTTCCCTGGAAATAGATTACTATTAAACAAACAATGCTAGGTTGGCACAAGACAATGATGCATTGATGTGCTTTTCCAGTCTCTATCCTGGAACTTCCGTGTTGCATCCTTTTGGTCCCCCTTCCACAAAGTGAAAAAATCTTTAGGCCAACAAATAGACAGACCCGTTGTTAATTGCGAGCGTTTTTTTGTTTTTTATTTGAAAATTTGTTCTAATGTGACATAAAGGTGGAAAACTGTTTTATATTTTTATAAGTGTTTCGTATGTATTTTTAGTTGCTTGTTAGTGTTTTCTTAAGTAAGATTTTGATGTGATTATTCATTTTGGAACTAATTTATTCTTTTTCTTTTTTTTTTTTGGGGGGGGGGGTTGGAGGGTGGTTAATGAGCTGTGCTAGGCGTCCGTCCAGCGTCTGTTTACAGTGGAAAAAAAAATCAATTTAATTGTTTTTTTTCATTAAAAAACAGGCTTAAATTTATCTAATCCCAATTTTATTTTTTTCTAAGGTTATATCCCAATAAAAAAATAAGAAAAAAAATTTTTTTAACAAAAAACAGGTTCAGGTTTATTTCATCCCCATTTCATAATCTTAAAAGAAAATAAAATTGGGATTAGATAAATTTAAGCCTGTTTTTTAATAAAAAAAAGCAATTAAATTGAATTTTTTACTTTTTTTTTCCACTGCAAACGGACGCTGGGCGTCCGTATCGCCCAGCTCTACTCGTGGTTAATAGAAGGATATAATCAATTTTTTACTGTTCCCCACCTACTAGACTTTAGATCTTTACCAAGAACATATATTGCCCATCAATAGACTTGTGAAGTATCTTTACTTAGAACATGCCTTAATTTTCTGGTCAGGGACGATCGTACGGACTAACTTTCATGATGTGCAACATTTTCCCTCTTTTATCTGCTCAGATGCAGCAAGTTGGGCAAACTCAAACTAGCTCGATATCTACTTTTGACCCCAACTAAAGTTACAAATTGCAAACAAAAGTTCTTTTATAATAAAACCCCGCCCAGGGGTAGAATTAGGAATTTCTATTTAGAAAAAAAAAAAAAACAGTTTAAAATTTCTTTTTTTTGGAGGGTGGGGTGATTAATATGTCAAAGCTTGATCAACCCTTAACTATACCATTGTGCATTTAGTATTCTAGTATGTTGGCCAATTATATTCTAAAAGTTTAAAGATGATAAAAATTTGTTAATTTAATTATTAATTTAATGCTCTAACATAATTTATCGCAGTTCAGTTTTGTACGTCAACTTCCAAATCTAATTTTGTTAAAGTATTAATTCAATAATCAAATTTATCTTTTTTTTTATTAATTTAAACTTTTAGAATAAGTAATTATTTAACAAATTCAAATGAAATATTATAAACCATTATACATCTACTCTTCTCCACTTCTCAAATTTTTTATTATTATTATTATTATTATTATTATTATTATTATTTTGGTAAATCTCAAATTTATTTTTTAAAAGAAGGCTTCCAGCTTAAGTCTAAATCTGGAAGGAGGCGTGCTTCCTAATCCATATTGAAAATGATATTTAAATTTTAAGGACCATATGTCACCCTTACTCGCTTTGGCCGCACGTGACAGTCACACCCACAAATCACAATCACTAAAGGCAGCAAAGCAACCTTTGCTCTCAGATTCATGGACAAGTTTCTTAACTGTAAAGATAAGCTAAAAGGAGCGTCTTTCACACGCGCATTCAACAGCCCTTGTAGCTAATCTCAACTTTTACTCCTAATTAAACACGTTCATGGGAGAGGCAAAAGGTGCAAATGAGTGTAAACTTGTGGACACACAATGACCACCCAAAAGCATACCATAAAAGGAAAGTTATGAAAGCAAACAAAGAAGAAAGATAAGGCAATCACTTCTTTTGGGCATTTAAGATAAGGCAACCACTGGTCAGTATAATAGGGAGAGAAAAGCAGATCTACATTATAATCTTAATTATCATGATTTTTATGATAAATTAATAATACGCAAATAAAGACGTTATAAGGTATGTTTGTTAATGTGTTTTTAAACTTTTTTTTGTTTATTTGAACAAGGTGTTCTAATATGGCGTAAAGGGTGAAAACGGTTTTTATGTTTTGAGAGATGTTTTGAATTGTTTGTGTTAGTCTATGACTCGAGTACATAAAATAGAAGACAGAAAACAAAGTCATTAATAAACATGAAGAGTTTGGAATTTGTAATCTCTATTTGAAAGAATTTGTGAGTACATGTAAAAAAGAAATCATTTCTCTCACTTGACCCTCTTAGTTTACACAAAAATTGATGAAAAATACTTAAATTTATGGAATAGAGAAAGAGAAATATTACATATTACAACCTCATTTTATTAGGTATCTCATTGATTTTTTTTTTTTGAAAAAAAAAATAGCTAATCTAATAGACACTGTCACATTAATCTAGTAAGATAAAGATATAATATGTAGCATTAGCTAGAAAAAAAGGACCGATAACTTTCTTCAATCATAACTTCACTTTTTATAAATTAAGCAAGGGTTTTAACTTCTCTTGTTGATTACTCCCCAATAATTATCATCAACAAAAATTAAAGAGTAAACTCCACTTATACCTGTACTATTTTTCAATCTTCACATAAACTTCTAAATTTTGAATGCGTGCGTGATTCTGATTTATCAGCTTCTTTCCATTATCCTTTACCTTCTGATTTTTCCGTAAACTTAAAACTACTACCATATAAAATATTTATTATACCCCATAAAATTTTTAAAAATACAAATTATGTCTTTACTTGAAGAAAAATACGTGTCATGTCGTGTGGTGCCATGAAATTCATAGACGCGCGTCCGAGAAAGGGAACGGAAGGAGTATAGTTTGTGTGAGTGAATGATGAAAGCGATCTAACACTTCACGGCACCACCACCACATATAGCGGACCAATGCCCCCGCAGTCAAGTCCCAGTCGCAGTCAGGCATCAGTGTATTTTTATTTTAGTATATCAGAGAAACACAAACACACACAGACACACCTCTTGTCAATTAAATATAAAAGGCAAAGAGAAAAACACCAAGCAAATTCCAACCGTTGAAGAAATCCCATTTTTGGAAACCCTAAACTTTAAAAGGCAAAAAAGTAGTCTATGCCCAACCACCCCACCCCATGTTTAATTACTTTACTCTAATCAGATTCCACTTCTTTCGTTTTCTCCACTTGTCCCCCCCACCCCCATATTTTCTTTCTCATCAACGGAGTGTTCAGTGTTCTTACAGCTTCTGTATACGCACAGTATATATATATATATATATATATATGCGCCACGGTTACGTCGTCTTTCTCTTTTTCTACGCCAGAAGATTGATGGTAAAAGGAGAAGCATAAATGGAGAGATGAATCTGTGCGTCTGAGGTTTTGCTTTTGCAGTGCTTCGTAGATCCTGATGCCAAGGAAAGGATCTAAAGGGGAGGGCTTTAACCTACTATAGGACACTGAATGAAGGAGCGTGGCATTGTTGCGTGGTCCCTTTGTATTACTTTTGGTTCCTACTTGATGGAAACTAAAAACAAATTTATATATATATATTCCATGGTCAAAAGACAAAAAATTGTACTGAAGATCAGAAAGAGTTCATATGATACCTTGCTCTATAGCTTTATCAAGCCAATTATTCTTGCATGTTTACCCAAAACAATCGCATAGAAAACTAAAATTAAAGAAATCCAATAGTGTGTTCTGATGCGACAACAATGAAAGTTAAAAACAGTTTTTTTTAATTTTAAAAAATAGAGTAAAGATAAAGACATTTCATGGGCCCGTAAACAGTTTTTTTTTTTTTTTTTTCCTCCTCTTATTTAGCCCAGGCTAAAACACTGTTTGTTTCAGCCTGGGCTGATATTAATCATGACTCTAAAAAATATATGTGTTCTGATACGATATAAAAATTAAAACGAAAAATAATAAACAAAAAAAAAGAGAAGAAACAAATATATAATTGGGCAGGATTTGAATTTGGAATTTTTGTTTTAATACTATGTTAAATCACTACTTATTCTAAAAATTTAAATTGATAAAAATAAATAAATTTAATCATTTAATACATACTCTAACCGATGGACAACACATCCTTCTTTGTATGGTATCGCATCTCAATGAGGTTTTGATTAAGCCCTGGTGTGTTGGAGAGGTATATATATATATATATATGCATGTTATGAACTATGATTAGGCTTGTGATGATGATAGCATGCATCCGTTTTATTCTTTTGACAGATTAAGGTTGTGTTTGTTAAATTTTTAAAGTTTTTTTTGTATTTTAAATAGTAAATAAAAAAATGATGTGATATAAGTAGAAAAAAAAATATAATTTTTTGTATAAAAAAAAAAATTATTTTTTATGAATTTTTTATTTTAATAATAATAAAAAATGAGTGATGTAATATAAAAAAGAAAAAAATATTGTTAAAAAGTGATTAATAAAATATTAAAAATTACATTAACTTTGACGAGAAAAAAAAAAAAATTAACAAACATAGCCTACTTAAATATCCCATTATCTGTATACCTTTTACCTAACAACTACCATATAACAACTGAATAGTTGGATGTTAATACTATATATATATATACATGGGAGTAATGAAATGCCATATAAACTCCGTCGTAAATCTTGAAAAGAAAAAAGGTTCTTCATGGGAATTTCCACCTTCTCTACTAGACTTCTCTACATTCACAGGTCTAAGCCTATTAATATATTAAACCTTGCCCAGTTAACTCAGGGTAAATCCCGACAATTCTGCTTTTGTAAGCCCCCTAAAATATTTTTCTCCCTCTGGGTAAAACCTAGAGTAAAAACCCACCAAGGCACAAACTTTTTGAGGTTCTTTTCCTCTGATATGACAGCTTAACTCTAACCCTAACCCTCAGATCCCTTTCCTCTCTCTCTCTCTCTCTCTCTCTCTGAGACAGCAGCGTCCTTTGAAGCTTTGGGCTACAATGATAGGTCCCTCTCGCAATAATACCCATGTCTGACTGCTTTTGGCCGAGAGAACTGATTCAAAGGACACAGACGATAGTGACAATTCATCACTAATCCGGTGATATTTCCAATACCACAAAATACACCTTTCGTAGACTCGTGTTTCTTTCTCTTTTCTCTTTCAGCCTTTCCCTTTTAATAGAAAATTTTCAAGCACCATTTTTTTTCCAATCTTTTATATCACTCTCAATTATAGGCTTGTGGCCTTTACTCTATTGGGGAAGCAAAGAATCAGTTCCCTAAGCATTTTCACCGCCCACGGTAACCGAAACTAAAAAGATGCTACTCTACGAGAATTCTATCCACACCTTCTAGCTAGTAAAGAGGCCGGCAAACAAATTTCACAACACAAAAAAGAAAATCATCTGAAAACATTTCTCCATTAGGTACGTGATAAATTACCTGCCATATAGCTGACTATAATAACTATACACGTAAGAAAAAAAGTATAGGTGAAGTAATAAATACGAGAGATAAAGTAAAAAATTTACCGCAAATTTTCTTACAAACTAGTACTCCTCGAGCAAAAAAATTACTCTTAATCATTTCACGAGAGCAGAATATAGAGTTGAAATTGCGTTGCATTGTTCGCTTGACCCACGACCAACATTTTCAGCAGAGAGATGGAATTTTCTTTCCTTTTCTCTTTATAACGATTATGGTCACATCTATTAATAGAGGGTTGGAAACCAACCGAGAATAAGAGAGAATTAAAATATTTTATCTTTACTACAAGCTTACAAAAATGTAGGCAAAGATTGGGAAATTAATTAGTAGACAATACTGAAACCAAATTGGGTCAAGAGGGTCTCATGAGAGAATGGAACCCATTTGTGTGCGGCCAATACTGTGGGGGTCTAATCTGCGGTGGGAATCCTGATGATGCTGCAGCAGCTGCAAACAATTGGGGAGGAACGGACTGCCATTGTTGCTCACTCATAGACAATGAAAGATCTCCTCCAATTCGGCCTCCATTGCTACTGCTTTGATACTGAACCTGTATAAACCATAGTATTCATTCATTTAAAATTTTTCCTTCATTGGCAGTAACACACTAATGCTATTTAATAATCTGCTATACGCCTGCTAGCTGGAAATCAGCTTTCGGTTACGTAAGATTTTTATTACCACGTTACCTCATTCGTATAGCAGTCTACTAAATAACATTTATCAACTAAATTTAAGCTATACCCACATGATAATTGGGTGAGTTAATCTGTGGGAGAAAACCGGGAAGCTGCTGGGTGTCTCCAGGCCTTCTGAATTGGCCTTGGCCACATATTTGCATTTCGTTAGAGGATGGAGATTGAAGATGGGATCGGCTGAGAAGTTGCATGGTTTCAGACTCGCTGTACCCATCTCTTCTGTGTGCATCACCGTCAACTCTACATAGTTCCTGAATATATATATATAACATGAAAAAGTAAATATACATATTTGCTGCAACTGAAAAGAATGAGGATTAATCAAACTAAAATTAATTTAGATAAAAAGATAAGTGAACAATTACCTTAGGCCTAAATCCTCGATTTTGCCAATCAGGTTCGAACGGCATCGGAGCGGCCGCCGCAGCAGAATGCTGTCCCGTTGCAGCATTGCCAGTAATATCATTCCCCAACGCCAAACTGTTTTGCTTTGGGATTGAATTGCCCAAACTCAAATCAAGGTTGTGATCTGCAGCAGCATTACCTGATGAAGATTCTGCGCACAATATTTCTATATCAAACAGCTGCTGCCAGTAAGTAGAAATTAAACATCCAATTAAGTTGAAATTAATACTTACCAGTAGAATTAAGCTCGTTCTCGTAGATGCTTGGATCAAAGTTGGTCACAGCGTCTTTTCCGTTACACTTAATTGCAGCTTTATCGTAAGCCCTATAATATTTATGTACCAGAAATTAACCTAAAATCCAACCAAACATAAGTAGTGTAATCTAGGAAGAAAGCCAAAATTAAGCACACCTTGCCGCTTCCATCTCGGTGTCGAACAAACCCAAATAAACGTATCTGTGTAATTAAACGAGAGATTAGGATTAAGAAAATGGGAATTGATAAGCAAATGAAGTGATGAGACAAAGGAAGATTATGATTACTTTTTGCCTAAAAATTGGCCCATTCGTGCCTCCCACCTTCCACACTTGTGCAAGGTTACCCCACGAAACTTGGAGCTTCCTCTAGGAAATCCGGTGCTTTGTCGGCGAAGTACGTGGACAAACTCTTCCTTGGTTAGATTGCTCATCTATTACCAGACACTTCCATTTGTAAATGATATATTTCAATATCCAATAAAAAGCAATAATTCTGCAGATATATTATCAGAGATTGAACTGTAGGAGATAAGGTAACACTGTTCAAGATAACATAATTTAATAACCATTAGAAATCTCTCTCTCTCACACGCACACACCTGTTTCAAGTCTTCCTCATAGTCTTCAATACTGAAATTGATGTCTGCCTCCACACCCCGGAACTTGATGGCTGCCCTATCATATGCACTGCACACAGATTTTCTTTACTTTTCAATCTCACATTTTTCAGAGAAAATTTTATTCGTTCACTCGCTTCAAGATAAAGAAAGGTAAAGAAGAGGGGAAGGGGGGAAGAAGCAAAGAGCTCACCGAGCAGCTGCATGTGCAGTGTCAAATCCACCTGCATACACATTTATTCCAAAGCAACCCAACTATCTCATCAGCACTAAAGATAAATTTCCCAACAATCAAAAATAGAATCCATTTTTTTTTCAAAAGAAGAAAATACCATAATCATAAAAATAGTCTTACCCAGATAAACTTGCTTTCCACAATCCCTGCATTAAGCACCAAAAAAAAATTAAAAAAAAAGAAATGCGAAACACAAAATTATGACTTGCTAATCGATTGCCAAAAATAGAAACCACATACCCGAAAAATAGAATTCATTGTATACGAAGACTAACCATATGTGAGACTCCCACCGGCCAGTTCTCCGGTAAAACGTAACGCCGCGATACTGGGAGCTCCTTGACCTCGGTCCACGCCGGCTCTTCTTGAGGGGCTGCGAGACCTCCGATTTTCCGGGGCTAAGCGATTCCGATTGGCAAAACTTGACGCCCACCCAGTGAGCCCGAGGGAAGGCACCAGCAGAGGCAGTGGGGCCTCCGGCACCGGACGTGGCCCCCGCTTCCGACTCGTCCACCGGGAAGAACTGCCGGGTCACCGCCTGTGGCGAGCTGTTCTCAGCGAACGAGAACCCGAACAACTTGCTGTTGCTGTTGTTGTTGGTGGACCGCTTGGTGAGTCTCCCTGGGTCACCGTCCTGATCGTCGTCGGATCCGTCCTCGATGACGACAGCGGATGAGCTGGAATTGGACACGGATCCGACCCGTTTTCCCTTGTCATCGTCTCCATCAAACGATGTCTTCTGGGAAGAGCAGCCTTCGGATTCGTCGTCCCGTCTCTGATCAGGCGAGTCATTGAGATCCCACATTTTTTTTCCCTTTTCTCCTCGTCTTAGCTGTGATCTCCGCCAATCACAAGATTTCTATTCTCCTCTTTCAGCTAACGACCTTATTGTTTCGTTATTCTATATCAGTAGCTGCCCTCCATACAAAGATGAAAAAAAAAAAAAGCTCTCTTCTTTCTTCCTCAGCGAAGAGGAAGGGAAGAAGTATACAAGGTAAAGAAGAGATTTATGAAGGGAAAGAAATGAAACCTACGACAAACGAGAGAGAGAGAGAGAGAGAGAGAAAAAAAAATAGAAAGAGATTTTCCAAGAGTCTCTTGTATCTCTAACTCCCCAATACAGCATAGACGAGGCCAGATTGAGCAAGCTCAGCCGAAAGCATCCCACCCTCTCTCTCTCTCTCTAACCACTTGCTTCTCTTCATCTTCTTTTCAATGACTCATTATTCACTCTCTCTCTACTAGTTGTACCACCATTTCATCTATTTTCTTTTTCAATCATTTTCATAAATTCATTTGGCTTCTTTCTTTAATTTGCTTAACCCTCCTTTATTTAAACTTGTGTACGACCTTTCCTGTTCTTTTTTCTTTTTTTCTTTTTTTTCTTTTTTCTTATTGGTGGGTTTAATAGAGGAATATTAGATGAGAAAATGGGAAAGAAATAAAAGAAAAGAACCATCTCTTTCCTTACACAACTTTCCCCACGTTAACCAAATCGAAAAGCATGCTCTTTCTCTCTCTCTCTCTCTAGTCTCTCCCTCCCTAAATTACCCACTAATGGAAATTGATAGCACAAGGACTAACGTAGATGGCTAATTACTCAATTACCTTTATTAGCTAGGGAAGTAATTATGAATCATTCACGTCACAAGTCACCTCCATCTCCATCTCCAACAATTCTTTTTGTGCTAATTAATTGCTTCTTCTTTTTCATTTTTTATTATTAAAATTTCTTTCCCACGCTCTCCATGGGACAGAGCCGTAAATTACATGCAAGAGTGAGGGGCAATATGGGGAGCAGCTCTATGTAAAATAATTGTGACTGAAAGGCCAGGGCAGCAAGAGAGAAGAGAGAGAGAGGGTTTGGAATTAGAAAAGGGAAAATGGAATAATAGTTGTAGGAAAAGGAAACTCTTTCCAGAAAAGTCCAATCCAAGAGTACGGGAAGAGGGCCACCTTTACCTCTTTCGTTCTTCTTGCGACCAATGGCCTTCCTATGCTGTACCTCGTATTTATGAGCCTTTGTTCCCTTACCACTCCCACTTTTTGGCGCGTGTCGTCTACATGCATTTTAATGTCACGATTTCATTGTAGACAATATTCTGACTCCAACATTTGGTACGGCTATTTCATTGATTATTACTTGAATTTTTTACCAAATTTTTCAAAACCCTAGTATCTTTTTATTATAATTAGATCAACAGAATGCTGGTAACAATAATAGATTATTTAAAATAAAAAATGTTATATCCTTTTTCTTTATTTTTTAATGTAATTTTTAAAATTATCATTAAATTGAAAATTTAATAATAATTTATCTTAAATTTAATGATAATTTAAAATCAAATTAAAAAGTATTAAAAAATAAAGTGTTATAATATTACTCATTTAAAATTTCATCCCAAACAATAATATGAGCTTCAACATCGTTCCAATATTATGCAGCGATTTTTTACTGAAAGCAATATATTTTATTAAAAAAAAGGGAAATTATAAAAAAAAAATTATTATTAAAAGAAAGGGTGCGTGGTTGGCTCCTGAGTAGATGAGCGTGGGTCTAACATCTGACTTAATTGCTGAAGCTAAAAAAACAATGGGGGGATAGATTGATAGATAGATTCGTAGATTAACAGATATCATCATGCTTGACATCATCATCACATATTTTATTACCAACCACTAAAAAACACAAAAAACCAAAAACAAAAAACGAAAACAAATAATAATAAAACAAATAAAACAAATAATAAAATAAAAACAAATATCGTCTATAAGTGGGCCCCACAGAAGGAGGGTCAACAAAAGTGGCCACGTCACGCCGCACCAGGCAAATTCCCCAACACGCTCAACCCCAAAGTGCGTCTATTCCGTCTAATCCTCAAAATAAAATAAAATAAAATAAAAATATCGCTCTATATATCTCATCCCATCCCATCCCATCCCCTCCAACAACACTATCGTATAGAGTGGAGGGGTGAATTGCAATTCAAAAAACCAAAACCTTCCAATAATGGAAGTGGGACGAGGCTATGCTTCAATAGGTACTTTTCCTCAAGAGGAAACAGTACCTCCTTGTGGGCCTCCCCCTCTCTCTCTCTTCTTCTTCTCCATTAATATTAGACAAAGCCCAGGCCCACCTCTCGCTCTCTCTCTCTCTCTAGCTGTGCCTTCCACTGTTACACTAGGCCCACTTGCATTATTTTCCTTAACTACCTTTTTTTTTTTTTTTCCAATGTATTAACCTTATCTGTATTAAATAATAGGATATGACTTAGGAGCTGAAAATTTTTTCCAGCACTTATTTTGTACTTATTTTAAAGGATTGGATGTGTTTCAAAGTGATAGTAAGGATAATTATAAAAATCAGCATGAATTTAAAAGTTTCTATAGTATGCCAAAAATTAATTAAATTTAAGAGTCAAATTTCATTAAAATATTTGATGAATTATGTTAGATGTCACGTCAGTGCTAATAAAACACGCTACATGTTACTTTAAATAAAATATAAATATATTAAAAATATAAACTAAAAATAATTTTCTTTAAAAAAACTAAAAGGGGTGGCTAATGGCAGCCACCCCAACCTCCTTTGGGGTGGCCCACAAGCCACCTAGAGGTGGCCGGGTCTAGGAGTGGCCCGCGAGCCACCCCAAAAGTTGCATTTCTCCCTTTCCCTTTCTTTTTTTAAAAAAATAAAAACTTAATTTTGTTTTTTTTTTTTTTATTTATTAAGTGATGGGAACCAAGACAGACATTATTTTGAATTTTAATTGTGAGTTGAGTTTCTCCTCTTGTTCTTGATTGAACTTTTGAACTTATCAAAGGTAAATCACAACCTTGTGGCGTTCTTCCTTCGTAATTTAGGTTCTTGAGACAGGATTTCAACGGGTCTAGATTTTAATATAATCTAGGTTCTTGAAACGAGTTTTCAACGGGTCTAAATTCTCCATTCATAGACTTGAGTTTGGCTTTCTTGGGTGAGTTTTCAAATTGATTGTGGTTCAACGGATTTCTATTCCTGCGGGTTCATATCATTAAGAGTGACACGTCTCGTTATTTTATTAGCACTGACGTGCCACCTAATAAAATTCGTCAAATATTTTAACAAAATTTAAATCAAAAAACTAAATTATTTTTTTGACATACTACAAAAATCTTTAAATTCATTTTAATATCACATAAAACCTTTTATAATTTAAGTCAACAATAAATACTAATTTTGTAATTATTCGTAAATAATACAAATACGATTCATGCGAGTTATTATAAGTATTACAGCTTCTTTACAAGTATGATGTAATAGTCTTTGTGGGCCATGTGGCTAGTGAGGATGGAATGGGAGATTGGTATAAGCCAAGGTTCCCTCATTAATTTGATTTTTTTTTATTTTTTTTTGGCAAGATATGAATTTTAGTGTTTAGCCTAAGTGGCCCCTATTCAATTAAAATTTTGGCCCTACAACCCCTACCCAATAAAACTTTAAAGGGGGTGTTTGACAAAGAATTTGAATTGGAGTTAAGAGATTGTTGATTTTTGATGTGATATAAAGTAAAAGAAATATTGTAAATTTTTTATATAAAAAAGTAATTTTTTTTTTTTTAGTGAGTATTTTATTTGAATGGTTTGTATTACCTTGTTTGATTTTATTTGACTATTTTAAGAGTTTCCTGTTGACCGGACATTTTACCCTTACAATCAATTGCTTTTTTTTTTTTTTTTTTTTTTTTAAAACATGTTTACTTGAAGATGGGTTATTGACTGATTCTTTGATGTTTGTATATCAAATGAGAAATTGCGGTGAAACAATTATTTAGAGTCTTTTGTTTTGTTTACCTTTTGTTAACACCGCATGAATACTAATCTTATTTTCTATATATTAATTTAATCTTCAATTTTAATATATATCAAATTCATGCTTTGACTCCCCTATCTTAGTAAAATTTCATTCACACTTTGGCCTCATAACATAAAAAGTTATGATCCATCCCTTTATATGGTACTTATCACGTTTACATATCGGCCTAACAGAGATAATATAAATTTTTTACAAATTAACGTGACAATTTATTTAACACTTGTCACATGTACAACTAAACTAACGTGACTGAAGAAGAATTGGAATACTGTGATCAATTTCAAGTGTGTTTGAGTTGATAAACACATGATAGGAAATCCAAAGGCAAGACATGTTGGAGTGGCTCTGGCCTAACTCATAACCGATTAACCGGTTGTCTTAAAAGTAAGATAGTTAAGAAAAATAAGAATGTTTTGATCAAATTGCAGCACATTTTAATCGACGGCAGTAAAAAAAGGATGAATAGGAAGAGGACGGTGATAGACCTCACACGTGTAGTTTGCCATATATAGGAACTACCATATCCCAACAATAAATATATATATATATGATATATCCCTATATTTTTAGAAAGCCAACGAAGCTCCCAAGGAATCCTATGAGATAATATCGGATTTCATGATCTCTAAATTTCCTAAATGGGGTTTCTTGGGATATCTTAATGTTTGGCATGTTGCGAAAGTTGTCTGAATATCTTGTTAAGATCCCAAACACCCAACAAATCAACATGTGAGAGAGAGAGAGAGAGAGAGAGAGAGGCAGGGTGGGCTGGCTGCATGATTGGGCCTGCTGGTTGGTCCGTTTAAACTATTTCCTTTTTTTGTGTGGAGGAGAAATATGCCTCTCTCTCGTCTTTTTATATTAACATGAACTTTTTCTTTTTGGTACAAAAGCAAAAATGCCAATAAAAGCTTCTTTTTTCGGATATTGCAAAGCAGATACGATAAAGTCTAGTAGTTATTTGTTTTTTTTTTTTTTAATTAAAAAAAAAAAACAAAGGTTGATATAAATGATACGAGACCCTGTTCAATAAGCTTTTGTGAGATATTTAAAAAATATTTATATTATATATTTATTTCACGTGCTAAAAGATACATTAAAAAATAATTTATTCAATCCATTATAGAATAAAACTGTGTCCTTTATATAGTGTTTAAATGCTCCCTCAATAAGTCCTAATTTGCATTTGATGGCATACTAGACTCCGTTTGTTTTAATGTAAAATATTTTTAAAAAAATGTTTTTTTTTATTTTTTAATGTTTGGTATAACAAAAAATCGTTATCAAATTGAAAACATTTTTAGTTGATTAGGATAACCTTATTTAATTTTCAAATTTGAATTTCTACTTCTCAAATCGCCGGAAGTTATCGAAATTTGTTGGACCATCGCTAAAGTTTGCCGAACCTCTATTGGAGTTCACCAAAAGTCGCTAGCCATTTTCTGTACGAGTCAAACAAAAAAAGTTATTTTTCAACAAAAAACATTTTATATCAAAACAAACGAAACCCAATAGTTGAAAACTGAATAAATCCAAGGGTTGATTAGAGAAAGAGTAACAAAAAAATAAAATAAAAAATAAAATTCCAAGGGTTCCTTCATATAACGTGTCCAATAATACAGACTATATATACTCTAAATGGATTTGAATTATTCATCTAAAATAACTACATAAAAGATTGAATTTTCTCCAATCAATAGCATTACAACATTTTTAATCATCAACCTTTTATGGTATCACTGTTACTGCCATTTTACCAATATAACATTTTTGAAAAGGAATCTTTGACTTCATAAAAATTAAAGTGTCGACTCTTTTTACTGCGAAAGTTAATTTCAGTTGGATGTATCTCCTCATCCTAATACAATGTCTGGAAAAAATATCAATTCTTTTAGTTTAATCTATTAAATTGATATACACTTAAAATATATGTAATTTTTAAATATATTTTTTAAAGAGAAATACTTATTGTTCAATTTTACATTTGTATTTTTTTTAAAAAAAAAAAATTAAATTTGTGGGGTTTATCTTTGTAATTGTCCACATGCAAATTAGTTGGACAAAGTAAAAATAAAAGTTTGACAACAAATATATTTTTTAAAAAATACATTTAAAATTACATGCAATATGAACACATGTGAATTTAATATATTAAGTTAGATTAAAATAAATTTTTCAAACCCAATTTTAAGAAAAATTGAAATCCCATCCAATAAATGAATTTTTGGCCTCTATAGTAATAGAAAAAGAGAATTGTTAGGCTTACAAAAATTTTTACAAAAAAAACTCTTACAAAGTAATATGAAACTACATGATTGGATATTTCAAAATTTGAATTTTCTTTCTACACAATCATATTGTGCCATATCACTTTATAAAAATTTTTTGTATAAAATTTTTTGTAAATTTAGTATTTCTCGTAGAAAAATAGGGGAGATCACCTTTTTTCTTTTTTCTTTTTCTTTTTTTTTTTGGTGTGTGGTGTTCGATAGATGACCGTGGACACTCCAAAAATCTTTTTTTCTGGGTCAGCTAAGTATTTGCTTCGTCGTTGAAATTTATGAACAATTTCCATTTCCTACATCTCTCACCTCCATATATATGTGATATAGAACCAACTCATATCATTTACTCACGAAAATAAAAAAAATTAAAACTCATATCATTCGTTTTTCTCGTAAACTATCAATCATTGGACCTTACCCTACGCACGACCTGGGCCATGGTCATCACTGATTCATCGATGCTAGAAACAAGGTGAAACTATTCAACAGTGGCGATTGTTATCTTTCACTGTTTTCCCTACACTCGACAACATCATTAGGAATGGTGTCAATTTATGTTTATGTGCTTGGCTTTAAATTATTTCGAGGTATATAAGACTATATAATTAATTTTAATTTAATTAATTTAATTAAATAAGTTAGACTCTTTAATTTTAATCCGTTCATGCGAGTCGTGTCAAAAATTACTTCAATCATAAATATTTTATGTCGTTTTAGGTAATGTTAAGACATGAGTATAAGATAATATATGTCAATTATAACCGATTTATTTAATTAAACGAGTTAGATCTCTCAATTATAACTCATTAATTTTATATTAAATTCATATCGAATTCATAAATCTTATAAAAAATTATCAGAGTTAAGTTAATGATCATATACCAAAGTGGCTCATGTGGATCTATTTATGTTTTTTTTTTTTTTGTTAAGTAATTATTGAAGAATGAGAATAGAAGATGAGATTCATTAGGTACAAACTTCAAACCATGCATCATTCTAATTATGACAGGGTAGCTTAAGCACTAAATAAAACCATTATTCAACGCCTTCTTAATAATGATTACACAGTCGTACTTAGTAGGGAATATGATGATGTTCATTTGAAGTGAAATGAAAATAAATAACATAATAACATATTCACTATTAAATTTATAAAATTTTAAATAACATAATAATATATCGACACCATGATAGGGTGCCATTCCACGGTCCCAATGCCTCAAAACCCACGGGCCGCCTCAAGGAATCTCTAACCATGCACATAGCTAGCTCCAAAATTGCCTATGATTGGACATTTCCTCTTAATTAAAGTAAATATTGCACAAAACAAATGCCGGGATTTTCCTAGGACAAAAGCTCATAAACATGAGGGCAACAACTCACCACTCTCCACGGGAAAAAACCAGAGTTATAAAACCAGAGGTTGCTTGTTTTGTATGTAATCATTTTGCGGCAATTAAGTTCTTGGTTTGTCAACTCACACAAAAAGTAGGGGAAAGAGAGGGAGGGGACCATGAACGAGGGGGCATCAAACCAAAATGCTTTTGTGGTGGAAAAGGCAACAAATTTGTGGAGCCGGTGTTGTGGCGTGGTAAATCGATAATCTTAAGGCAACCCTTTCACATATGAATGGCATTTTTCAGTTTAAATTTTAGGTTGTTAGTTTAATGATTCAAGAAAAGCGGTGGTAGTTTAAAATGATTAATTGAGTTATAATTGAAACTATTTAAAATCATTCATAAAATTTAGTCCCAAAACATTCACAACAATTTTTCTAAATTTTTAATATAAATTGAAAGAACTGAAATTATAGAAAACAAACCACTTTTTGTTTTTCTTTTCAAATAGACTCCCATTGACTTCAATTTTCTATCTCATCACCGGCCATTTTAATATTCTCTCCTTACTCATTTTTATTCTTTCGTTATTCACTTTAGGTTTCGAACAGGCAATTCATCAAACAACTTAAAGGCATAGAATCATGGAAATGAACTTTGCCATACTAGGTTAAAAGTTCTTCGAATTTGTTTACAATAAATATTTACATGGACTTTCGATCACCATTTTCGCAGTAAACACGAAAACGCGCATAAGAAAATCTAAAAGAAATTAGTATGTGTGACGTGTCGAGCCAAAAATCAAAATCCATACAAGAGTTGCAGAGGATATGTGTCCCTCCAATCAAAAATCCATGTGATGATGTGATTTTGTTCATTCATATTCGCTTTCTGTACAAAAGCCGCGGGATTCTCCTCTGCTTCGCTTTACAGCTGCCAATTCCAAGCAGATGGTGCAATTAACGGTCGAGGGCGACGACGGTCCCTGAGCCTTGACAATTGAGAGCGAAGAAGAAGAAACGTAGAAGCAGCCATTCTTCCTCACAGTGTCTTCCAACGCAAAAACGTAGAATGAGAATTGAGAGCGAAGAAGAAAAAGAAGGTGACTAAACGCTTTGTGAACGTTTGTCTAGAACCGTCATAGGTTTTTTATTGTATTTTATTTTTTTGGGAGGGGGGACCTAAATTTAGGTAGTATTTTGGAATAACTATACTTACCCTTCAAATTTTATAATTTTTGTATTGTCTTTTTAAAGTTTAAAATTTTTTAATTTAGTGTATTCAAATTTAAATTTATTATAACATCCCCATATGTTAGGTAATTCTATCAAATCAAACAGTCAAAAAGGTGAAATGACATTTATACTCATATTTTTTAAAAAATTATAAATTTACCCTTAATTTTGAATAAAAATTACTTTAAAAAAAAAATCGACCCATTGGGTCACCTTCCAAACGTGAGTCTAGTCGTGACCTACGCCGGGTCACGTGCGTCACTTTTAAATTTTTTTTAAAAAAAAATTTAAGAGTATTTAAGTAATTTAACTTTTTCTATTAAAATTTAACGAAAAATTCTAATAGATGACGAACATTACAAAAAATTTAAATTTAAATATATTAAATTGAAAGATTTTAAAACTTTAGAAAAAAACATTATAAAAATTGTAACATTTTAAAAGGTAAGTAAAATTATTTCTAATATTTTTTTTATTCGATTTGACTTTAACTTAGGCATTGTTAAAATAATAATAATAATAATTAAATCTCAACGTTTATAACAAATAAGCAAAATCATTTTTTCAGGCGGTTAGAAAAAACAACTGTAATTCATGATTGCAAGTTACTCGATTCATACGAGGAAGTAGGATGTATGTCTAAATAACGAGTAACATGATGGGAAGGCGGGGTCCGTTAATATGTCCTTCCCAGAACTTAACACCGTTATGCGACTTGTCAAAGCATTAAGCATCTCACGTACATCTGATACGCCAACCGTAGGTTTCATGGAGACAGTAGCCCATATGTCACTCTGAGTGACAGAAGAGGATTTTAATTTTTTGCTTTGTCCTAGAACCCATCCTCTTTCTGTTATTATTCTTTTGATTAATATAAAAATTTGAGTACTTTAAGAAAATAAAGTTATGGGACTTACCTAATTCAGACAGATGAATTTTGCATTTTAGGTTACTGGAAACACAGGTAAAATTCAGACAGCAACAACTTGGAGGTGAGTGGATAATTATGTACTAATACTTGCATAACCGTATTTATTTATTTGACTATTTTATCATTTAAAGGGGTTTAGTTTTTTTTTTAAAAAAAAAAAATTCTTAAAACTTTGATTATTGTTAAGTTATGTTTAGTATGCAAAATGACTATTCTTTATAATAACTTTTTTTAAGAATGAAATAAGTAAAATAAAATAATGTTGGTGTTAAAGCATACATTTACTTTAATATATACTTGAAATAGCTATTCTCATAACCATAAGAGAATGATTATTCAATTTAATTGAAAAAATAATTATTCAATATTTCTTCTAACTATGAAAATAATTATTTCAAAATTAATTTATTCTATTTTTTCTATTCTTAATAAAGATTATTCTATAAAATAGTCATTTCGCGTATCAAATATTCTATAAAAGTTGAGTATTATGTGTTTAAAAATTGAGATTTAAACCTTACAGAGTTGAGGTGCTGTTAAAGCATAATCATGTTTAAGTGATAATGCACTAATTAATTCTAGGAAAGGTGACCACACAACGGACAGAAAATGTTAGGTACTTAACTCATTGGCCTTCTTTTGGAAAACTTTCCGTTAGGGTTCAGTCGTTGGTTCCTAAATTATTGGTACAAAGCCCACATGCAATGCAGTCCCATCAGGACCAAAACTAACCCATAATATAATGCATTCTCTCTCTCTCTCTTTCTCTCTTCCAATAAAATGATTTCTCTCAAAATATTTTGAGCTGAAACAAATAGAACCTTAGTTTCATGAATATTAGGAAAATAAAAGCATTCCAAGGGAGAAGTTTGACAAATACACTTTATTTATGAAATCTTTAAAAGGAAATTCAATTCCTAGGTTAAGTAGTGATGTATAAAGATCTGCTCCATTTTTATTTGAACGAAACTCAAACTACTTTATGTACAAGATTTTTTTTTTCTTTTGTAATTCTAAGCCACATAATACACCTAATGTATCATTTTCTAACGACTTAAGTTTTTGATATAAATTGTGTTTCAACATAGTATTATAGAGTTGGATTTCCTTAACCCCAAAAGACAAGGGAATTCCTGATGCCTCTGTGTTGTTTGGCCTTGTCTGCATGTGGTGTGCTGTCGCCTTCTCCTTGGCCCGGGGCTTCACTTCCCCCCCCCCCCCCCAGTGCATGCCTTGGTTTCATTAATCTTAGATGACAATATTGTATCAAAGGATTTTGATACCACCAAAATAGAGCAAAAAAATAAAAGAGTACTCTCGAACCGAATATAGAAGAACTATACACTTTTTCTTGTTTAAAGTTTGTTGATTTGATCTGGCACAAACTTCGAGAATCTGTAGGTGACAAAATGACTTTTGAACAATTTAATAACAATGTGATGATAAAGATTAAAGTATATATCTGTACGGATTAATCAATAATTCGAGTCCACACACTTTTATAATCCATTTTCTCTTTGAAAAAATCACTTTTTATCATCCGTATCAAATAGAATAATACAATATTATAGGGTCCAAATGAAGCCAAGAAAGCCATGATTTCTTTTTTCTGTGATGGATTTTTTCTAAAGTTAAAAGTGGAATATTACTTGAAAGAATATGCTTCGGAAGGATCATATTTTAAACGATGTAGCCTATTACGTACCACCCTTAGACAAAGAATTATAGAAAGTAATACCTAGCCGTAGGCTGGACATAATGCAATTCAAAGCGATCAAGGTAGTTGGGTTACAGCACCACTTACTGATGGCACGATATCAAGGCTGAAGAATTTCACTTTAAAATACTTCAAAAGTTTTTCTAAACAAAATCTTCAAACTTAGTATCGGATCATCTAGTAAAACGAGCCCATCATCTCTCGAGATGGGCTCATCATCTTCCTTCAGCAAGCAAGCCCATGATAGGGGGTATTGCCCCATGAGAAAACCAAGAATTCCAACCCCACTAACTATGTTTTATGCAGAGAAAGATGACAATGACGCCAGTAATCTAAGCCATAATGCAGTCGATGATATTTGCAATGGTCTCTCTCATTTCCAGAAGGTTGGGACTTGGGACAACGCTTCATTGACATCAACGAAAAAAAATAAAAACTGGCAGCGAACTCCTACCGGAAAAAGTGTTTACCCTGCAAAAGTTCACTGCAACTCTCAAGTGAGCTACAGATTTTCATTTACCGTTAAAGAACCTTATTAGGAACTCTCAAGAAAACGGGAACCTCAGTCATTCCTTTGGTAATTGTGGTGCACAGCTCAATAAAACAAGCTTCCTCCCACAATTTCTAATCAACTATGAGAACCGGGAGTTGTTTGGCACTTGGCAGCCTCCCAAATGTTGACTGCCATAATAGCTGCATTCATTGCTTTTTTACTCCAAAATAATAGTGGCATTCATAAAGTAGAAATGTAACTGACCACGAAAACTGGAATAAAGTAACATGCACCTATATATGATAGGCAAACCAATTGCATAATTTCCAGCTGGACCCACAAATAAAGTTGAATTCATGATAATGCAGCAAAGACGGTGTAAAGGTATTCAAATGGCATGCAAACAGATTACAAAACTTATAATAGGTGCCCGGGGAGCCATTTAATGCCACAATACCAGTAGGTTCAATATCAGTTAAAAACAACCGTCTTATTCTTTAAAAAAAAAAAAAAACTCTGTATTTAAAAGCATCAAAGACAAACAAAATAGCATAATTTTAACTTAAAAGAGTATACTGCTAACTCATAGCCAGACCCCACCTACAAAATTCAAGAAACAAGGCTGTCACTGAGGGACAGTGAGGCCATCTGATCATTCGGAGTATTGGCTTGCTGCTGCTGATTGACATTCCTTAAAACCTCCATGGCCTCAGAAACCTTCACTTTCAAGGCCTCTGGTGATTCCAGTAAATGCAAAACCTCAGTCTGGTCCATCTCCAGGAGCATGCCTGTCACCTTTGCTGCATTTTCATGCTCCAACTGGTCCACAAGTGGGTATAAATTTTCACCCAGCAACTGCACACAAAAATAATAAAACACATATTTTGGTTAAAATGATTGGTGACTTTTACCATTAATAATGTTTCAATACCTGGTTTAAACATAATAGATACATGACATTGAAGCATCATCACCACAAAAAAAAAAAATCAAGTAACAAGCTACCCAGCCAACTATGCATTTTTCTATGGATGCCTTGAACTAAAAAAAAAAAAACAAACAAACAAACTTACTGTCCTCTGCTGCTCAGGTGGTGAATTAGCAAGTGCAGTAGCCAAAGCCCCAGTTCCCATGGATTGTGAAAATGCACCATCTCTAAATGTCATTCCACCCATGTCATACGGAATGGGGAGCATACCCCCAGGAACACCAGTAATGGAAACATCAGGCATGTTACGACCAGGGGGGTAACGATAGGCACGTCCCCTAGGAAGCATCTGTTACCAAACACCAATATGAAAAAGAGAAAAGTTACAATCTTAATAAATAATTTTAATATATGATTTTCAAGATATATCAGGAACTAGAACAATTAAATGATAGATTAATACGCACCTGTGGCTGCATTAGCGGGAGTGCTTGCTGGTTTTGTTGTCCCATCCCTGCTCCCGATCGTCTCCCGCCTGGACGTTGGCTCTGCTGGCCTGGTTGGACCATCGGGACAAAAAAGTTTGGCCTCATCCCAGGGACTAATTGCTGCTGATACCCAAATCCAGGCTGAAATATTTATAGTAAGAGGATCACTTGCTGACATTTAGATGTATAATGGTAATGTGACTAGGAGGTGGTCTCTCAAACTTGCAGAACAATATAAAGAGAGAGGGGAAGAGCAACACCATGGTCAAGGAACAATAGTTTCAACATTAGGAGATTAGGGCTTATTTAGACCACGAACCCAATATAATAACAACAGATGAGGACAACTTATGGGAGTGCAACATGGCAGCAGGGAAGGGGTGAACAGAAAAGGAAAAGTAACATTTATCTCATCTACTCAAATGAGCCAATACATTTACCAATAAATACAGTAATTTATCAGCTAAAATTTCTGAAAAGACAAAAAACCAACATAACATGAGGTGAAAGAATGGACCATAAAGGCACCTATGTAATGAATATACAGACAGCATATAGAATGGAATATAAAATAATTAATCATATAGTAAGCAAGCAAAAGTACTTGGAAGAACAAAAAAGGGAAAATAAGTTTAAAAGAATTTCCCATGTGTGAACATAGAAAGGAGTCATTAACAGCAGAAAATAGCAATTACTTGGGGAGGTATAATAGCTGGAGGGCCTTGACCATAGAATAGTTGCTGTCCAAGACCTGGAGCACCTGGCTGATACATGGGCATACGAGGGGCAACAGGAATTGTCACTGCAGAAGGACGAATTTGTGAAAACTGTGCCTGCACAGAGAAAATAAAACAGTATCTTAGCAAGCACCCCGGCCTTTGACAGGAAAGAAATGTCCTATGCACTAAGTATCACTTGTTATCCAAAAACCATACAGAAAAATCTAGTATCCACTAGAATAAAAATTCAAATGTTTGTTGAGCAAGTAATGCTATATACAAGACTCCTATCCACAATTTATTCCACAAATGTGAAGTGGCTTTTAAAATCACTATTGAATTTGGGATAGATCACTATTGAATTTTGATTCAATGGTATTTTAAAAGTCATGTCACGTTTGAGGGGATAAAATGGGATGAGAGTCTTGCATATAGCATTATGCTTGTTGCACCCCTTCCTTTTTTACGTGTCACAAAGAAAAAAGAGTTCAAGTGTTGCAGGAAGAGCATTACTAGCCAAAGCCATTAACATTATATGAGTTAATCAACCATTTCCCAAAAACTGTCAACCACCGGAGATCCTTGGAATCCACTAATATAGTACACATACATAAAAGAAGAAAAAAAAAATACCAGCAACCATGCACGCCTTTGGCTCAAATGGTACTTACATCCCCAAAAGAATGGGATGGTGGGTAACTTCATGGGTCCAAAACCCATGGAGTGCATGAGTTACTTACTAATTTTTTTTTTTAAAAAAAAAAAAAAGGGAATACCTGCAACTTTGCTTTTCTATCTTCTTTACGTTGTGCAAGGGCAACATACAGTGGTTTGCTAACAACCATTTTACCATTCATCTCCAGGAGCTACAACCATAAAAAGAGAAATCAACAATATAATTAAAAATGAAATACAATGGTAGAAAAGAAATAAGACCAGGAAAATCAACTCACAGCTCGAGATGCTTCTTCAGCAGTTGAGAAGGCAACAAATCCCGATCCTCTACTCAAACCATTAGGATCACACATAACCTATTAAACAAGAGGGAGAGAGAGATTAGCTACAAATAGAAAAGATGATTCACACCACTTTGAACAGATTGAATTTGTTATCAAGGTACTATCAACAAACCTTGCACGAAGTAATTGTACCAAATTCAGAGAACAATTCCCTTAGCTTCTCATCAGTGAGGCTATCATCCAGGTTTTTAACATATAAATTTAGTCCTTCATATTTGTCCACCTTCTCCTTCAAATTTTGCTCAATCCCCCCTTTCAATTCAAGCTCTCTTTCATATTTTTTCTGGGCTTTCCCAACATACCACTCCTTATCTTCAAACTTCTTCCCATTGAGAGCTTCAACAGATTGAGCAGCATCTTCAGAGTTCTCAAAGTTAACAAATCCAAAACATTTAGACTTTCCATCTGCATCTCTCATAACTACAGCACTGGTAATAGGTCCATATTCACCGAAAACATTCTTCAGTTCTTCGTCAGAGGTTGATTCTGACAAATTCTTGACATACACATTGTTGAATTTGCTTTTGTCTGTAGCAGACTCTCGCTCGTGCTTACGAAGGAAGGGTCCAACAAAAACTTGTTTGTCATTCAACAGCATGCCATTCAGCTTTTCGATAGCATTTTTAGCAGCCTCCTCATTATCAAATTGCACAAAACCATATCCTTTAGACTGACCCGACTGATCAGTAGCTATCTTGCAAGATAAGATATTCCCAAATGTTGAAAATGTATCATGCAGTGCTTTGTTGTCAATGGCCTTGTCCAAATTCTTCATAACAAAAATCAAAAGCCAGACATTAGATTCCTCCATATTAAAAAAAAAAAAAAAAAAAAAAAAACCCATTAAAACTAGTAGGGTGCCAAGTACATAACCACCAAAATCTTAAAATTGAAGTACCTTAATAAATATATTCCCTGTTCCACTTTTGCGAATGCTAGGGTCCCGATAAGAATACATAATTCTAATCGGCTTGCCATTGAGAGGAGTAAAATTCAAAGCATCCAATGCCCGTGCCGCTGTTACCAACAACAATAACGTATAAAGCATATTACAGAAAATAAAGACATGCATTAATCAGCACAAAAAACTTAACCGCTACACCATATCATGTTGACAACCCTGATTAGTTAGTGACTTGGGTTTAGTTGGGTTTAGTATCCTATTCTAGTTCAACATATAAATGCGCATGTCCAGAACTGGATTAACAGTGGCAATGCAAACTATATTAGCAACAGCAGCTAACCATAGTTTAAAATCAGTGCAAATGGCAGGCAAACATGAAGCCTTTAACCCATAAACTAGCTAAAATCATGAAGTTGATTGGTCCCATTGGATGAGATGATAAAACTAAGCATCACATCATCTAACTTGTAGCAAATATAAGCACATGGCACACTACGTACTTCAAAATGCACACATACACTCAAATTTCACAATCCAGACCACCAATATTCCTGACCTAAAAGATACCGAAAAACAAAAAACACATAAAGCTTGCACAGTAAACAACACATAAACCAAAGAGAAAAAAGAGACTAACCTTCTTGGGGGTTGCTGTAATTGACATAACCGTAGCCCAGTGATCGCCGGGTGCTCAGGTCCCTGCAGACCCGGACCGAGATCACCTGACCCATTTGGCTGAAAAAGTCGTAGAGCTGCGAGTCGGTCACGTTCTGGTCAAGATCTCCGACGTACAACGACGTGGACACGAACTGGCCAGCTCCGTTGCTGACGACGCCGTTTGTAACGGGAGGCTGAGACTGCACCTGCACCTGGGCCATCTCGTAAATTCACCTATATATCTCTGCCCCCCACACCTTTTTTTCTGTAAATTTTTTCTTAAACTAGCGAACAAAACGTAGGAAACCTTGTCTGTGTGTTTTTGTTTTTGAAAGATTTGTGTGTTTTTGTGCTTTTTTGGGGATAAAGAGGATAAAGTGGTCGGAGATACGACCTCACAGGGTGATAGAGGAAACGAAAATGACAGAGAGGAGTTAGAGAGGGCAGGGCTGCACTGGCGGCACCGCACCGCTGTGTGTAAGAAATGGGTTTGCCTTTATACAGTCGCACCAGGATGTGCCACCAAACCCTAGCAAAATCCTATGCAGAAATCTCCACCGTTGGATATTTATGTGGCCCCAACCTGACGTTTAACCGCTCTTGATGCTCCTAGTATTTTTCACCTTTTTACCTATGGCAGCTTGGTTAACGATTGAACTAGTTTGTTTGGTGCCGACAATTCTTTAGAGTAAATTGTGAAGTATTCTCATAAAATTAGTTGATTAGCGATATGGTGTTCGATTTATTTAATTAAATAAATTAAATTATAATTGATACTCATACTTTGATTTGGTCCAAACTTATTATGCACCGAAATAGATACTTAGAATTTAATGGTTTATTCTTATAGAATAGTTATTTTTTTTATATAGTTACATATTATGCTTAAGAATAATCATTCGCATGAAAATTGTTATTCTCTTAAATAAGAAAAATAGCTATTTCTTAAAAAACGAAATGAGTTTTCTAAGAATTATATTTTTTTCTACATTAAAAGAAAAAACTCAAAACATTATATGGGTGGCTGACCACTTTAAGGGATATCCGGTCACCCTAACTAAATACTGGGGGTGCCCCTTAGGAAAGAGCTCAAGTGGTGGCCATAGTCATTCCTCAAGCGTTGTCAAGTGTGGCGTGCTAGGAGTTGTGTGACCACCCCTAAAGCTCTTTGAGGTCCACCACAAGGGTTTTGGAAGTGGTGCAACTATCCATGTTATTATGTTAGGGTGGTCAATCACCAAATAATGTTTTGCCATGTTTTTTTTTTAAAAAAAATTATTATTATTATTATTATTATTATAAATTTTGGGTGTTTTTGAGAATTTTAAATCAATTATAGTGAGAGAATCATATGTTATCACTAAACTAAAGAATATGAATTGTCATTATATTTCAACTCTTTGTATACCAAATGTGCTCAGATTGACAATTTTTTATACAACTTGTAAATTTGACACAAACTCAACACGAAATTAACAAGTTCAAATTTGAGGATTTGGTCCATTTAATTAAATGGGTTGAATTATAATTAACCTATATATTATTATACACATACCTCGACATGATTCAAATTTAATACGCGAACACAAATTGTTACCGCTAATTTGTACATCCTGTTATTTTTTTGAAATATTGTAAGGTTTAGTTCTTAAAAATTAGTTACTTTTCTTAATTTAGTGCATATTCCTAAAATTGTACACTAAAATAATAAAATCTGAATGATATATTTAAAAATGTAATAATTGTGATTTTTTATTGATGCGGCAGCGAATTATAAAAAATATTTTCAGTCTTCAAATACAAACCGTTGTCTGACTGATTTGTGGTCAATGCTGATGGACGGTTGCTAATTTGTTCCAACAAGCTTCATATATCAATCCCTTCTATTTTTTTAGGACATTTTCGTTCTTTTTTTTTTTTTTCTAGGTAGATGACATTTTCGTTTAAGTAGAAGAATTGCGTAGTCAAAATTGTTCCACTTAGCCCCAGTTCCGAGAATGGCTTGATAAAGAAAAAGAGACATTTATTAACAACCTTGCGACTACACTTCAAGAAGAAGCCTTGTAGCGGTTAAAGCAATAGGAAAAATAAGAAGAAGCTAATCAACAAAAAAATTGCGTTACTCTCTAATTTTCTAAGAGATTTTGTTAAAATTATTAAAGAACAATTTTGTGATTATATCCGGAGAACCAGCTATGAGGATGCTAACTTTATGCCATCCAAGCTAGACTTGTGCAATATTTGTCATTTTTAAGAATATGTTTAAAAAATTCAAATTATTTATTTATTTTTTTTTTTTATAACCCACCAAAAAATGAGAATAGGCTAAAATAGTTATTTAACAAAAGAGCTTCTATTATCAGGATGAGTTGTAAGCCATATTTTTATGGCCTACAATGAAAAGTTTACACATTATCTAATCACACTAAATACAATAGAGGTAGATTTGATAGATCTCTTCGAATGAATAAATATCTATTTTGTCAATAAGTTTTATTTTGTTGATAAGATATATTTTGTGTTTTTAACTGGCATGTTAACTTCTTATTGGATCATCACGAATAATGCATGTACATCTATTTCGTGTCCTTCTCAGCGTCGTTATGATACATGTGAACTAATTTTTTCATTATTTTGAAAGAATAAGTAGCTCCAACTTTTGTTTAAAAAGTAAAAAAGTTAGTTCACATGTATTAAAATAACTCTGAGAATGACACAGAGTAAATGCACAAGCATTACTCTTTATATCACATCCTAACTGAAGATATTTTCATTCAACAAACTCTCAAGCCCATTGAATGTTATGTGTAGAAAGAGTTATCCAAAATTTCTTAAGATCAATAAAACTGATAACATTTGTCAGAAAATAAATTATGTCCTAAGGTTAATTAGAGTCGACCGATGTTTGTTGGTTCAAGCTAAAAACACACACACAAAAATATAGATATTTAGATGGAAAAAGTCAAAATAAAAATTTGTGTTCATCAAAGAAAAAAAAAGTAAATTAGGAAAAGAAAAAAATAAGAATTACACCAACAAAAGAAAAACTTGCAAGTGTTATATTTGTAATAAAGAAAGTCATTATACTCCTCAATGCATCTCAATGCCCTGAAAAAGGAAAATGAGGAAAAAAATGATCAACCTTGAAGAACAATAACTTTAAGTTTAATATAGAGAAAAAATTTCAAATATAGAACAAATCTTATACGGAGTTTCAAGTGAAGAGAAGAAGAGTTAGTCTTCTAATGAAGAATTAATTTTCGTGGTACAAGAGAAAGAGTCAATTGATTGAACCCCGATCCTTGAACATGAAATAAACCCAAATGAATTGAACTTTAGCTATCAAATTAGCAATAAGCTTTTTTTTTAATATTTTATGTTGCCCCTAAAATTTTTATTGAAGATACAAACAACTTTATTGTAGATATAAAGTTCAATCGAGTAAGAGCATTCTCATCCGGCTTCCTATTATAGGGATATCTTTATAGTATGGAGCCAAAATAAATTTTTGATCATTTTATTGTTCATATCCGGCTTTCTACTTTAAAGAAAAAAGTAGGTAGCATGAAATGACTTCTTACTAGTAGGAAGCCATTTTACTCCCTCTATAATAAAATATTATTTTCTCTCTCCTACTTTTTAATTTTTTCAAATTTATTTGTTTTCCCCTTTTAGAGAAAAAAATTATTTTTTAAAAAAATATTAATATTTAAATGAAAAAGTCAAAGTAAATTTCTAAAGTAGGGAGCCGGATGTAGGTGTTTAGAAAAAGTGATTCTCTAAAGTAAAAAAAACTGATTTTACTTATTACTTTAAGGATAAAAATAAAAATCGGATGAAAGTGCTCTAAGACGTTGCTTAACCGCATGTGTGGCCTCAAAAAAATATTTCCTTTCAAAAAGATTAAAACCTTAAATTAACCTAATAAATAATGCCACCAAATTCAAAGCCTTGGGTCAACACAGTGTAGTTGTTCTATCCATAGAAAGTAATTTTCTGTTAGCAAAGTAGTTAATTTCTTTTTAATGTGTAGATCGACGAATAAATTAGTGTTATTAAGTGATGGGCTGGTGGCCGCCCGACTCATCGTGGTACTAGTTTTCCACGTTCCTTGGCCCAAATTCCATGAGTGGGTGTACCTGACTTTTGAGCTAGCCAACCTGGATTTCTTGGTTTTATTAATTGATGAGTCGATTGCAATTTGGTATATAACTAATAATTAAAAAAGTAATGACAAGAAGATCTGTTTAGAACTGTATATTGTGGCTGCTACATGATTAATCAGTCAACCAAATGCTTGACAAAAAACCTTTCAATTGGTGCCGATCAGCCACATGTTCCAAAGTTCACGTGCAGGCCATAGGCCATACAACTGATCCTACATTAATTCATGCTGTGCAAAATGTTGCAATTTTGTAAAGATTTTCCCCCAAACAATACAATTAAAGGGTTCATGAATTTGTAGTTGAAATTTACACGTACGGGTCACACTGGCCAAAAAAAAACGACACTAGGCCAAAAATAGTTTTGATTTCCTCTTCTTCATTGCATGCAAGCTAGGATGATATTAAATTTAATTATATTGTTGAAAAACAAATTCTCACATCCATTTTTAACAAAAAAAAAAAAGAAGAAGAAGTATATATAAGAATTAATTACATGTATTTTGAACATATATTAATTTAATAAATAAAATCAAAAGAATTATTTTAACCCAATCTATTATCCTTGTTGCAATATATATGTGGATGGATCTCTTAAGCACCGACTTAATTGGTTTCTTATGCGGTTATATATGCTTGAAAATTCCATGTAATATAAAATGACCAGTGGCATATAATATATGTATGAATCACGCCAAAAAGGAATAACACTAATTGAAAAGCAGAATTTTTCAATTCATTGAAATTACAGTTTGCAATTAAGGCCAAAAGAAATATTTTTTACATACCCCACCCGAGAAACAAGTTCTTAGAAAGATCAAAATAATCATAAATAGCCAGTACTTTCACCACTTTATGCGATTGACCCGCTGGGACTATATATGCCGATGATTATGGAGATGAAGACGAGAATTAAGCTAGGACGACGAAGCTTTTGGCGCCGTAGTACTAGTACTGTTGCGACAGAACTCGAAGCTATTCGCATCCATTCTCTCCAAAACATAATGCCCAAGCATGTTGCTGGACTCAACCAAATTCTCTCTGCACAAAAACTCATCCCCGCAAACCCTCTCTACCTCCCCATAGAAGTCATGCACAAGCACATGTGTCTTTGCATTCCCGCTCTTCTTGCTCCTCGCCAGCACGCCGGCGGTGAATATCGGCGACATGCGACCCGGCGCGTCCGGCCACTCCCCGCGCGGCCCGTCCACCAATATGACATCCCAGTCCACCTCATAGACGTGGTTCGGAAGGTCGTTAAGCCCGAGCTTACACTCCGAAAACAACAGGTTTTGCACCGGCCGGCACTCGTTCTGTATCTGTTTCTTCGTCGAAGCCACGAGCTCGTGCAGGTCGCTTAGCTTCGTCGTGTACTGCACGTCGTAGGCGTCGATTTCTGGGTGTTTCTCTTCCACGTAAGCGGCGTAGTACCGGTTCTCGTCGATGAACACGGTCCGGCCGTTGTGGTTGAGGGCTTTCCAGAGAAGGGTCTCGTGGGTGAGGCCGAACACGAGGAAGTTACATGGGGAAGAGCACTTCCGAAGCACGTCGGAGATTTGCTTCAGCTCTGCGTACGACATGTGGAATGAGTGGTTGGATATTGAGGCGTAGTGGATGAGGGTGTTGATGACAGTGGTTGCCAGCGGAGCACCGCCGAAGGTGGAGGAGCTAATGGTGGCGGCAGCAGCTGCAGTGTTTGTGGATTCTCTAGTGTAGATGAGCGTAAGGAGGAATGCAAGCGTGAAGAACGAAACAAAGGCTAAGAGCCATAGGCGGTTGGAGCTTCCTTGTTTCTGGATGTAGGGGTGGAGGAGGATTAGCTTTGTGTTACCGTTGTTGTTCTTCATCTTCCCCACACAGATTGACAGAATCTCTCTCTCTTCTCTGTGAATCCTGAGAGAAAGAGGGATTGATTTAAAGATATATTGGTGTAAGCAAACAAAAGTTAAGCAATATTGTGTAGGTGTAGGATATATGAGGGTGACCTTACAATCACCCTCTTAAGGTTCTATACTATTCTATCTACGGATTAATTATTTTTTTTTTCTGTAGTTTATGTTGGTTGGGTTGTCTCTATGAAATTTGATTGGGCAATTCCATTTGTCTCCCTATTATTATTATTATTTTGTTTATTTATTTATGGGATATTGGTGTAGGCTGTCCAATTCGAGAGGGGGTGGGAGGCGGAGAATTCTGGGGGTGGTTGGACCGGAGCTGGTGGAGGGTAGGGCAAAGGGAATAGCTGTAGGCTGTAGCGACATAATAACAAATTACAAGCAAGAAGTCGCTTTTCCTTCCTCGATTCAGATTTGGTTCCTACGGAAGCTCTTGAATATTTTACAATTTCTTAAATAAGTAGTTACCTTTGAGAGAGACAAATCACCTGCAATAGATTCCACGCGGAAAATATGTCAAAGGAAATCGACAGATCTTGGACGGATTGTTTATATTAAAAAAGAAAACTAATGACATTTGGTGATGCATGATCAATCCCACAATTTTAACTAGCAGCCTAGTCAACTAGCATAAGTGTTTTTCTATGTTATAATCAAGTATATGAATCAGGGAGAGTTGGTAATATCTGTTGTCCGGCCAGATTTTGTTACAGAAGCTCAACCGATCTAAAAAGGCCACGAGTGGAGGCCTAGGGGTAAGGTGGTTTTGATAACACATTCCATCCCGTTTCTAGGGTGTAAGTTTTTATATAAACTTTGAACTCAGTATAAACACGACATAAAATTAACGGATTATAATTTAATATAATAAGATTTGGGTCAAATTAAATCGATCTAATTAGACATGATTAGTATACAGATTAGTTTTAGGTCAAACAGCTTAATATGCAATTAACCCTGTTAAACTCGTATAATTTAAATTACATTATACTTTTCATTAGGTTAATAATTAATGTCCATGCTTAGTAACAAGGTTTTATCATGTTATTTGTTGTAATGTAATATTATTTTCTTTATTGCGATATGTTTGTTTATGTAGATGAACTTTATTAGATTGTAATATTATTTCGATTGGATATTATGCTAAGAAGTCAAGTTATGTTTATTAATTATAGTTATGGATAACCAAATATCGATTATTCAATTGATTGTCAAAAATCTAGTTATGAATGTATATAATTAATACAATTTATGCTTATAAGATATGAAATAGGTTGTGTTTGAATCAATCTAATACGATATGTATTTTAAATAAATTATATAAGTTGACGAATTTAACCTGTTTAATTAAATATATCATATTCAAGTCAAACCCATATAATTGTATAGCTGTGACTCAATCTGACATGAAACCGACCCATATGCTCGAATTGTCACCCAATTGGACTTTGACTAGCACCTACTTCTCATTCAACCCAAGCCCAAATCGGTAAAGAATTGGCCTTCGATCATCCTCGACAGCTTCACCGAACTTTTGTTACAGTAGATCCTGATCCGAAAGCCCAACTCAACTTTAGCGTGGATCGAGTCCCCACAAGTTTTTCATTCAATGGGTATTATTACCATTGGTTGGGCCCCAGCTCTGAGTCCTAGTCGAAAAGAAAACGATACAAAAAAGAAAAGGAAAAGCAATTTCCACGCTTTTCTTTTACCGCGGCAATATGCAAGGACAAGATTAACGGTCATTTTAGTATATAAAAAGCATGGACTATCATTTACAGAGAAGAGCGAGAGTGACATGACAAGGCAATGTCTGTGCTTTAGGGCTTTTATGGCCCAATCTCAGCATTATCATTTGGCAAGCAAATCCAAATTGACATGTGATCTTTCTGTAGTCACTGACTCGATCGGTGGCCTTTTCTGGTCAAGAAAGCATCGGCTTTGCTCATTGAATTTTTGAATGAAGAAAGAAAGCAGAGGGGCCTCTTTTTTAAAAAAGAAGGCACGTTATTTAAGTGTCTGAACTACATATAGACGGGGGCCACTGAAAAAGATAACAACATGGCCACTCCTCATTCTTGCTACCACCAAAATTAAAGTCTTAATATAATTGTCTTCTATCTTTTTGTCTTTACTTTCACTATATTATTATTTTTTTTTCTCATTTCAGATTAGATTACAAATTTCTACATTAGCATTTTTTATGGAGAAAATAATGAGCGGAAGTCATGATTGTTCAAAGGAAGCAGTACTTACCCTCACTAATTAATTCGATTGAATTTATACTTGACGTGCACTTAATTAAAGTCCACATGTAATAGTGTCTTATTATTGCATATATGGAAAAACTGAGAGCAAAGTAAACAAGACTTTATGTGCCACTATGCCTGTAACACAATGAGTGGCTCCGATTTGGTGCAGGCGCACTTAAAAACGGTCTATATTTAATTTTACTCATTCTTTTCTGTTAAAATATTTAAATCTCTCTGCCTTATGAATCGTGGGAAGAGCTTCATCATCATAGCACAACTCTCTCAATCACCCCTAGATTCTTATGTCACCCCAATCCAACTGCCATGATCGACTAAACAAGAAAATGCCCAAACAAGAAATTGAGAGGAATGGTGAAGGTACGTTTGAGGCTGAGATCAGCCATCTTGGATTCGCTAGTGCTTGTCGACGAGCAAATTATGAGGCTTGAGATAGCAGTGGAAAACGTCTTTACTGTGGGAATCAATGGGTGTTTCTTTGGGTGAATGAGAGGGAAAATGGGAGAGATCAAACGAAGACCAGGTCGTTTTGGTGGATAAAGAGCCAAAGACCAAAGATGGAGAGAGAGGAAATGGGGGACATTAGGTTGTTTGGGTGAAGGTATAGTGGAAGACCAGAGAGGGAGAGAGGAAATGGGGGAAGGCTGCAATGGGTTGGAGAGAGATAAAAATAATAATAATAATAATAAAAAATATTAAAATTAATATTTAAAGAAAATAAATGATAAAATAGAGGATGTGAGTATGTAAAGAAATATAAGGAGGTAAAATAAAAGTTTATACTTATTCAATAACTATTTTAGATGCTCTGATTGAAAATGCTCTTACATTTTAATTTTAGAAATTAGATACCTAAGTTTTCAATTATTCTAAATAAATTATTTCGTAAATTTTTCGTCAAAATTTATTGTACACCATTAGTGCTAAATTTTAAAATATTATTTTTGTTGTGTTAGAGCATTAGTAGCAGCTTCCCTTAAACTTTTTTTTAATGTAGGGAACAAAATCATTTTTAAGTTCTCTATTTAAATGCACTCTATAGCAACTTTCCTTCATCTTTCTCTATATAAATTAAATACTATTTAAATTAAATGTTAGAAGAAAAAAGAGAGAAAGAGAAATTAAAAATTAAATGCTAGAAGAAAAAGAGAGGAAAGTAAATTATTTAAATATTGTTTTAAGAAAAAATCTTCAATTCGGATGGTCTATAAAATACCACTTTTACAGCATCCAATAAGCATTTGACACATAAGTTAAAAATACCAATTACACTAAAACTACGATAGAAACTAAAATACTATATCATTCCTCATTTCTTTCAAACCACACCTACTTATCTCCACTTCCCAGTCGCCGCCGGAAGATGCTGCCTGAAGACCGCCGGAAGACGCCGCCTAAGGGGGTTATGGCCACAGAGAGAGAGAGAGGAGGAGGGGGAGGAGGGGGGGGGGCGGCCACGGAGAGAGAGGGGGGGTTACGGCCAAGTCTGGCCGAAGCATGACCAGACTTGGCTGCGTAATGCGGCCTACGGCCAGATTTGGCTACAGGCCGTGTGACTAGTGGCCAGACTAGGTCGTTGGTCACGGCCAGTGCGTTGGCCGCAACCAATGGCCTGGTCTGGCGGCATGGCGCAACCAAACTTAGCCATTGGTCATGCGGCCTGCGGCTAGAGCTGACCATAAGCTGCATTGCGCAGTCAGCCAGACTTGGCCGTAAGCCCTCCCCCTCTCTCCCTTTGTGGCCGTAATCCTCCCTTCTCTCTCTCTCCCCCCCTCTCCCTCTCTTGGTTCATCTCTCTCTCTCCCTTAGCTCTCATTTACTGGAAAATTGGAGGATTCCGGTGGTGGCTAGAAGTTTCCGGCGACAGCGTTATATGGATGGATTAGGTGTCGTTTGACTAGGGTTAAAATGAGTTTGTTTGATTTTGATAGAGTGTTTTCAATCCTATTGTAATTTTTATGTTTAAATGAGGTGTCTTAATTTGATTGGGAGATGTAAAACATCACTTTTACAGTCCATCCGGATAGAAGTGTCTCTCTTGTTTTAAACAAATGGTAAAGATGAGAGAAAAAGTTTTTATGTTAGAATAATGCTAAGGGAATCATTTTTTGTTCCCTAAATAAAGGAAATAAAAATAATTTTTTTGGTATTTCTATAGTTTAGGAAACATTTATTTTTCTGTATTTTTTAACTTTTTTTTTTCACTAAAAAAAAGAATTAGATTTAAGGAAGCCGAAGGCAATGTTCTTATAAATTTTTTAAAAAATTATTAGCAAAGCTGCACAGTATAAAAGCGTTACGGTGACATGCCTTTTGACCGGTTGACGCCATCGAGGCCAAAAGGTCAAAGAGTACTCGAGTTTCGACGTGATGTTTTGGGCACCAAACTTCGATAAGAGGTACACACCTTAAACTGCGTGTACTGTTATATTAAAACTATTAATACTATTACAATAATATGATAGTTGCTTTTTTTTTTTCTACGCATAAATAGGATGTTGGTTAAAACATCAAACCACCATAATCATATATATCTCAAACCACCATAAGATATATATTTTTATTCTCTTTTACGTTCAGCAAAAACCGTTAATAATAGGAATAAGTGAAATGAGGAAAATTTATTTTCATTGTAAAATATTTTTTTTTTAAAATATATATTATATCTCAAACTATTACTTCATTATTAATCTTTCTCTTAAATTATTAATTATATTAATATTCTCCTCAAGACTTAGACTATTCTACAACCCAATCTGTTAAAAAAAAAAAAATCTGTTAGAAATTTTTGTCCAGCCCCAAAAGCCAAAGCCACCAAGGGCGTCCCCATTTATCACGTGACTCTCCACTCTCACAGTCTCTCCAGTAGAAAGCCAGCTGCTCAGCACTACTACTGGAATCTCGCTCTTCCCTCCATTCTCTCACTCTCGCACTGAGACGCCCAGCAGCTAAAAAAACAAAAAATGCTAAGAACAGAATGAAGCTGCTCGCTTACCTCTATGTCCTCATCGTGGCCGTCCACGGCTGGGCCGCGCAATCTCCACCCCCGGCAGCAAATTCCCTCCTGCTACCGTCCGACGCCGTTTCGCTTCTCTCTTTCAAGTCCAAAGCTGATCTCGACAACCGCCTCCTCTACTCGCTCAACGAGCGCTTCGACTACTGCCAGTGGCAGGGTGTGAAGTGCGCGCAGGGCCGGGTGGTCCGGTTCGCTCTTCAAGGGTTCGGCCTGCGTGGCGCCCTCGCGTCCGACACCCTGACCCGGCTCGACCAGCTCCGAGTCCTGAGCCTCCGCAACAACTCACTCTTCGGTCCGATTCCCGACCTCTCCGGACTCGTTAACCTGAAGTCCCTTCTCTTAGACCGTAACTCCTTCTCTGGCTCTTTTCCTACGTCGATTCTACTCTTCCACCGGCTTCTGATCCTCGATCTCTCTCACAACAATCTCACCGGACCGATTCCAGTCGGGTTAACGAACTTGGACCGGCTCAGCTCGCTGCGACTCGAGTCGAACGTGTTCAACGGAACGGTCCCTCCGCTGAACCAGTCCTACCTTCGAGTCTTAAACGTGTCGGGGAACAACCTTACCGGGCCAATACCACTGACCCCCACTCTCTCGCGCTTTGATACGTCGTCGTTCCAGTTTAACCCTACCCTCTGCGGCGAGATCATCAACAAGGTCTGCAATGACCCGCGCTCTCCATTCTTCGGATCTCCCGGAAATGCCACTTCTCCGCTCGGCCAAAGCGTGCAGTCCCAAGGCGTGGTTGTGGTTCTTCCTCCGCCGTCTCCAAGGAAGCATAAGAGCATCGGACTTGTTCTAGGGTTTTCGATCGGAGTCTCCGTCCTCATCGCTGCTCTTCTCTGCGTTCTCGGCCTGGTCAAGAAACAGAGCAGCCAAGAAAAGGGCTCTAAACCCCTCGCAACGCCGTCGTTTAACCCGACAACCGAAGAAACTCAAGCTGCTCGAGTGGAATCAAACAGTCACGAGTTAACATACAAAAGCGACATCGTTCGAAAGGTGCGGAAGAGTGGAGACTTGGTGTTCTGTGGAGGAGAGGCGGAGCTGTACACGTTGGAGCAGCTGATGAGAGCCTCGGCGGAGCTGCTAGGGAGGGGCACGGTGGGGACCACGTACAAGGCGGTGCTGGACAACCGTCTGATCTCGACCGTGAAGAGGCTGGACGCGAACAAGACCGCGATCACGAGCGGCCACGTGTTCGAGCGCCACATGGACGCCGTGTGTGGGCTCCGCCACCCGAACTTGGTCCCCATCAGAGCTTATTTCCAGGCCAAGGGAGAGAGGCTTGTGATCTACGACTACCAACCCAACGGCAGTCTCATGAATCTCATTCACGGTGAGTAAAAAGCTCTGTCATTTGTTTCCGAGTCACTGAGTTCAATCAATGGTTTGACTCGGGTGTCTTTCTTGGTGTTTCGCTTGTTCGGACCACCCAGTGGAGTGGGGCCTACTGGCAAACATTTGGTTCGTAACGATTATGTTCCACTACCGAGAATCACGGCAACGGAAGAGTACTTAGGCGTAGGTTAGATTTCCTTAATTAATGCGAAGAAATAAATGGACCCTTTGTGATCTCCATGAGGTACCGGCTATTTTTTAGGATCGGGGATGTATTGAATGAGAGTACATGTGTGAATGTGAGCGTTTAAGTCTTACATCAGAAAAGGGAGTGGTTGATATAATATATCGGCTTCAAAATCTATTGGTCTAAGTTTTTGGATCAAGAGACTTCCTTAAGTGTTTGTCTTTACGACATAATGTTGCTATGTGAATCCATTTTTGGATCATCTCCATTTTTCTTGAAACAGAACGAAAAGGATTTTCTTTTTCAAAGAAAAAAAGAACTATTTGCATGAAGGCAGCCTTTATATCTTGCTCTCTTTCGTGGTTATGTGTGAATTGTCCCCAATCATGATTACAGTTTGCAGAGTGTAGATCTTAGGATTTTGTTTTGAAGAAAACCAATCACTTTCATTCTTCACAGTTTTTAGCTTCTCTAAAGTGATTAAAGTGGCTTCTTTACATCTGTCTGGGATGCTTTTCAAGAGATACAAGGCTAGAGATATCTAAAATTGTGGTGCAAACTCTCCCCGAGTCTCCCATATGGATTTCATAATTGAATGGAATATTTCTCCTTTTCGAATGCATATTTTTGGCCCTTTTGATCTGGTGCTAGATGAATTCATGTTCTATTGAAATAAGCAGTAGAAAGAAAATCATTTTATTGATTCCATGTTTTTAAGCTAGATTGTGTTATATCACTACTTATCTCAAAAACTCAAGTTTAGAGAAAATGAAAATTTAATGATTTAATTAATATTTTAACACTCCTCCTTATGTGTAGGCTCAACCTCTCCCTATATGTGAAATATTTGATTGAAATAGAAATTGAATGATAGTGATAACTCAAGACCTTTGTTCTAATATCATGATAAATCATTACTTATTTTTAAGCTTTTGGAATAACTGGTAATTTAAGATATTATTGACCCTATATTTGTGACTAACAATTGCAAATTGTGTATAGGTTCCAAATCAACCAGAGCAAAGCCTCTCCACTGGACATCATGCTTAAAGATAGCTGAAGATGTGGCCCAGGGCCTTGTTTACATCCACCAAGCGTCAAAGTTGATTCACGGCAACCTGAAGTCCTCAAATGTTCTCCTTGGAGCTGACTTTGAGGCCTGTGTCACAGACTATTGCCTTGCAGTCTTTGCAGACTCTTCTTCTAATGAAGACCCCAATTCTGCAGGCTACAAAGCCCCTGAGACCCGCAGGTCCAGCAGCCAAGCCACTCCCAAGTCTGATGTCTATGCCTTTGGCATCCTTCTATTGGAGCTTTTGACTGGTAAACATCCATCAAAACACCCATTCCTTGTGCCCACGGATGTGCCCAATTGGGTCAGAGCAATGAGGGAAGATGATGGTTGTGAAGACAACAGACTAGGAATGCTTACCGAGGTTGCTTGTATTTGTAGTTTGACATCGCCAGAACAAAGGCCATCAATGTGGCAAGTTTTGAAGATGATACAGGAGATCAAGGAGAGCGTGATGGTAGAGGATAATGCTTCTCTCGGATTTTCCTAGTTTTTCTCTGGGTTTACACGATTGGGGTGCAAAGAAGATAATCAAGGTAGTTGGCAAAGCCAATTGTATATTTCGGAAGGGTAGCTAAGAGCACCAAACGAATCATAAAAGTGGGGAGAATTAGTTTGATCGACTTATCTATGGGGGCCTTTATACAACCCCCTGTTGTAATTCTATGTGGTGGACAAATCATGATTTTATAGAAGCGAATTTTGTTTTTGGCACCATTTGATTTTGCTGGTCAAAGACTCAAAATGCACCTCTTATAATAGGGAAGGTAATTATTATATTCACATATGTTTACTCTTGGACAGTTTTTTTGCTGCAACGCCTTACTAGAAAAATTGCTGCATGAAGTTAAATGGTGTTTGAGCCACAAGCTAGAAACCAGAAAATAGGCTCTCACATGATGTCTGAGCATGGTTGCAAGCAGGATTTTGACAACAGCATTAGTTTAGTAGTGGAATGGCAGGCAGGTGGTGCCAGTGGTGGTAGTGGTGGGGCTGCCGCTGAAGAGGTAACTGCCAGCATTTAGTGGTCCTAAATAATAATGGATGCCGAAGCCGATGTGGGTTGGGATGGTGGGGCAAGGTGAATATCAGCAAATTCCTGCTGTGGACTTTAGGTCTAGATATGCTAGTTCCATCACCAGAGAAATTGCCTGTGTCCTCGTGGATGCTTTTTAACAGGGTAGGGAAACTCCATCTGATAGATTTTGGGGTTTAGTCCAAAGCAAAGTTGATACGTTGCAGCAGGAGGCAGGCCGTGGCGAACGAGATGTAGACCCTTTCCAGGCAAGAGCTGCAGCAAATAAGGTAGATCAAAATAGAGTAATTTTAGACTCAACTTTCATTTTACTCCGATCCTAACCCATCATTCCTTGGATTTTTTCTTCTTTTTTTTTTTATAGATGTTGATCCAATCAGCTAGTGAGATGAAAGTGGAATTAAAGTTGAGTATGTAACATTATTCATCGAGATAATGCAGAACAAAAGGATCAAGATAGCGAAGATAATGGCCAAAGTGTTTCTGTTATGTAGGAGAAATATTGATAAAGTTTGTTATGTAAAACTACAAGCATATCGTTTTTTATAATATGTTGGAATATCTTAGCTTAGATTGTTAACAATTGTAATCAAATACGCTGCATGCAAAGTTCTTAAAAAACCATAGATTAGATTTAAACGCCAAGGTCTACAGAGGCATGGAGCCTTTGTCATCCACAAAACCACAGAGAGGGCCTTGCCAAGCTCTACGACCAAGATTGTGGAGCCAAATCCAACTTGTTTTGCCTGAACTATATACCTGTTACTTCACACATATCACACATGCAAGGAGAGCAAAAAAAGTGAAGACAATAATCATGGCTAAGATATTTTCCAAACTAGACGAAAATGATAATATGTACATAAAAAGGTTATCTTTGGGGCAATCATTTACACACACTGACTTTTGACTCGGCAGAACAATTCCCGGTATCGCCTGTAGATTCTTGAACAAGTTTCTTTTTGTAAAGATGGTTCATATTAGATTGAGAGTTAGTTAAAGTCAAGTCCAAGCCTTGAAGTTCTTATTGGGACTTGTTTGAACTTCGACGCTTGGAGTCTACTTTCACTAATTTTCAATCTAATCTTCATTATATTCTTCACAAAATGGGAACCCCACAAACATGCACGATGTACAAGAAACAAGGAAACACATGGAATACATTAGCATCACAAAACATATCTTCCAGCTTATGCAATGCTTTCACTCACTCATCTGCCTTTTCCTATGACTTTCGTGATCCTGTCAGCCTGAGAAGTGCTTCTGCTGTAATCTTCACCAATCAAATCCAGAGAACAACCAAAGATACCCCGAAATCCCATCAATGTCTCATCCAAAAGACCATGGAAAAATGCCAATCTCCTCTAGCCAATTTGTGAGATCTCTGAGTCCATACAGAAAAAAAAAAGGAAAAAAAAAAGGGGAAGTTCATTGATGAGTATAAACACAGTGACCAAGTGAGTTTGGTTACTCAAGGCAGCACAACGCACATTCAAAAGAGAAATGAGTAGACTAGCTGTCTCTTCAGGTAACAAATTTCATGGGTTTGAAAAACAAGAAGAGAAAATTACCTATTGATTTGCTCACCAAAGTCTTGGATCGTTTATGGCAGTCAACGAATGTACACCAAAAAGAAAGCTGATGAATTTGAGGTTATCACACCACATCAACCAGAGCTTGTGGGCGAGGCCTCGACCTTATGATTGTCTCATCACTGTGCTTGATCCATTCTGAGAGTCTCCAAGGCTTTTGCCACTTCCATTTGAACTGTAGTAGCCACTGATGATGACTTCTCTTCCACCTCCAGAGTTTCCCAGCTTGTCCTACAGCTGCTAGTTTCTTCATTGACAATTGTCCTATAGGTACCATCTACAGCCACAAACATCTCTACTCAATCAAAGAGGAGGATGAGAACCCAAAAGGTAGCATGGGGTGGGGGAATTACCTTTCGTGTCTGGTCTAGATATGTTGCTGACTCCCTAACTGATCCATTAACAATTCCAGGTGAAAACTTCAGTTGCTTTGGTGCTGGAAGTGACATTGGAGACAAGGGGCCAATCATATCATCCGCAAAGTGTTTTAACGAAGTGCGTGAATTGCCCTGTTGATTTCCATTCAGAAGTGTCAAAACAATAACCAAAACTGAACCAGTCAATAGAGTGACAATATTTGACTGGAGAGTAAATTTCTGCGGGAGTCTTAAGAATCTGGTCTACATTAGTCAGCCCAGTTCATGATTTTTACATATGGACAAAAGAGCATGAGGTAATAGAAGGTTATATTTTTAGTATATTGGCCACTGTCAAAATTACTCGTACCATATATCAAATTTTGTAGATTTGCATTCATGTCAGTTACAAAGCTGGGTTTCCAAATTTATTGTGCAATCTTAGAAGAACAATACAGATTATACATTATAATACAGGCTAAGCAGATAATCACCGAAGCTGATGAAGCCAAGCCAATTGGAGGAGTTTGTTCCCTCACTTTTTGCTCCTGTATGAGTTCTTTTCTCTGTGCTTCACTTTGTTGTAGCAAAGATACAAGCTCCTTCAGTTGCTCTTTCATTTCCTTAATCTCCACGTTCTTTTTCCACAACTGGCACCTATTGATACATAAGCGCTATGATTAACACTGCAAACATGAAATCACTTGCACCAGCAAAAGATAAGATCTCATTCTTTGAAATAATTAATTATGTCATCCCAATTTTCATTTCATCTCCTTGGATGTGCATAGATATGAATGCACCACAATGGTATAACATCATGTGGCAGGAGGAAAACATTATATTGAGTCATGAAGAAACATCTCTTATTATTTTCTCCACTACCAGAGAATGGAAGGGATAAGTTGCAAGGACATACAAACTTCAAAAATGCATAACCCAATAAATATATTAAAGTCATTGTCATCAATGTAAAACACAATCGGCGTTCTTTTCCTGTTTTTGTGCTGCATGTTTGCATACTTCATCTAGGAAACATGGCAAAACTTATTACCACTAATTGGCTCAAGCAGGAATGGACTTGTTGGACATACAAAATTTTATTATGGGCTTTTGGTACAGAGTTTAGCCTATTAGCACTGATATGCTTTGGCAAGTATCAAAATGTGTTTTATGCTGAATTCAATTTTTCAGATATGAAGGCCAAAAATACTATAAGCTCTTTGCCAGGTTGTATTAGCACCTTGCTTCTGCAGCAACATTAAACATGTACTGAAGCAAGTTCTTAGCATCTCCCATTGAGCGTAAGTGGGTCCAACGTCCACGACCAATTGAGGCATGCTCCCTTTCTTCTGCCACTGAAAGCTGTGAAGCCATTGCCATGAGTGCATTTGAAGACATGCTCAGCATGTTCTCCAGAGAAGCCATCCTCGCCATTCTTGCATTTGGTGACATGGATAGCAGTCTGATTGATTGGAAAACAAAGAATGTAAGAAATTAACTTCATTATGGCAACCAAAGATACTGGAACATACATACATAGTTACAAGAAGAGGAAGAACCTTAAGAAGAAAATTTCATTGTTATATACCTGGAATATCCATTCTTCCCTCTAGGGGGACTCTGCCCATTAGAAGAAAAAAGATCCACTTGTTTCATGACGTCCAATTCTTCTGCCAATGCAGCTTGTCTAAACAATAATTCTAATGAATAAGCTGATTGAATGCATTGGAAAAAGGTTGCAATATACAGCAAATGTAAAAGAAACAAAATGCTGAATACATACACTTGGCTTTGCTTTTCGTATTCAAAACGTACTTCATGCACATTCACCATGACTTCCAGCTCATGATCAAGCCACCTTTGCAAAGATTTTTCGTTGCCCTAGAGATGAAATTCATATTAGAAAGAACCTCTAACCAATCCATGTTAGAATCAATTGAAACCAACCTTCCAACCCACACATATCAAATGCATGTTTGATAGTGGTACATGAAATGCACACACACATATTTATATATGACAATTGAAGAATTATTTCAAAACATGAATCGGGCTATTATCACATTGATCATAACTGGGTCTGCTAGGAGCCCAACCCAACCTCAAGAAGTCTATAAACATGTTGCTCCGATTTGAATCGATGTTGCCATTTACAAATTTCACAATATGGTACAGCTCATTTACCTGCCCAGTCGGTGTATGTCCATTGTGTGTCACTGAAAGGCACAAGAAAAAAAAAAGATTAGGAAATGAAAGTATATAATGACTGAACAATTCCAAGAAAAATATTTACCTGGGAGGTCACGTACAGCAGGCTTACGGGCCTCCAACAATTCTTTCAGTCTTCTGGTAGCCATAGCAGCCTCTTCTGTCTTCCTTTGAAGAACCTGGGGAAAAGATTATAATGATTAGCCAGAGATTCTATAAATCCTAATAACCACATCACATGGATCAGCATGAGAAAAGCTTGAAGTGCTATCCCACATACAAACTATATGCAAACTAGGAGGAAGCTTGAATTGAATTGAGGGTTCTTTGGTGAAAAGAATGATTAATCTGATACTGCCTACAGGATTTCTCTTTCATCATTCTCACAGCTGCCTCACTCTTCCACGACTGAACCTTCCAACCCTCCAAATTCATATCTGTATGGTAGTGGTAAGTTCTGTAACATTTTTTTAAAAAACAATTGTACTCCATACTGTGCTTCAGTTTATTTTGGCTTAAATTGCCTTCTTATTGCCCTTCTTTCTGCAGGTTTTTCTTATTTTATTCACTGGATCTTCCTCTTTAAACGAAGTTCCAACTCCCAATTATAGCCCTAGTCCATCCAAAATTCTTGTATATTTTTATTATCTAATTAAGTTTTAGTTATATTCTCTTGACTGTATATCTATCTTGAAGTACACAAAGGGAGAAGGGGGTATAGTCGAGTAGTTCTTTTGTTACCATTCTTTCTCTGACTTGTGTTTTCACTCTAGATTAGATTTATGCTGATATTTACCTAAATGTTCTCCAACAGTACCAAACACTTAGAGAGAGAGAGAGAGAGAGAGAGAGAGTCAGCTCCAGAGTTAGGTTGCATTAAGGTATTCCAACAGCTCCACAAAAATAGCTGGACATAAATTTTACCATTTTCTGGCGCTGATTCAGAGCTTCAAGTTTGTGTCGTTCATATTCATTTCTCCTTCCCTCCTTCTTTAGCTGCTTGAAAACAAAGTTTTAAAAACTACAGTAAATAACACAATTACACGAACAGAAGACACAGGATTCAATATCTCAAGCTTGACTAAAGTAAATAACCAGAATAAGGTAGTAAAAAAGAGCATGACATCATGGTCAAAAATGTCAATTATGTGGCAAGGTTCAATCAATCGAAATGTCAATAAGAGAAGAAAAAAAAAGTATGAAGAGTTTGAAACAAATTCCAAGAAGCATAACAACAGTCCGAAACACGAAAAAAAGTTTGATAAGATGCACTCCACAACATAAAACCATAAGAAAGCATTAAGTGCTTTTGACATTGATACAAATTTTGACTGCTTCAATATGAAGATTTCTAATATCTGAAGATTTGGAAATATTAGCCTTTTAGAAATACATTTTGATGAAGATACAGCAATCTAGGCAAGTTTCTGAGTCAATTTGTTTCTCAAAATTTAAACATTTAGGTTTATTTAGATATACTGAAACATCTTTTGATTCTGTTTCAATTCTCTTGTTAAAATCCTGTCATTTCAAAAGAACATCTCTACGGTTTTTTTATTCTTCCCTCTTTGGTAAGCATATCTAAAAGCATAACATCTCTGGACTGAAAGCACATTCTCGCATTCCACACCATATTCAATAAATATCTTTAATAAAGATGGGGTTCAACTGAAAATCAAGCATTAGGTGTAAACTGAATGCACATGCAGCGCTTCACATTTCTAGTTTGTGACAAACTACAGTGCAGTCAATGAAACATGATATTTCCAAGACACCAGTACCTGTGGACTTGAAATTAAGAAAGTAACCCAATAGAGTTTCATAGAAGGTGAAGCACCTGAAGCAATTCCTTCTCGCGAGAGGCCTTCCATTGTCGAAATTGTTCTGCAACTTGTTTTATCTTATGCTGCAACTGGACCTAGAACATGAACAGAGAACAGACAGGATGGATCCAAAAATCATGAGATATTGTACAATTGGTTGTGCGAATCTAAATTCGGTTAAGCACTAAAATAAAAACCAACCTTCTGTGTCTTGATATACTGTATTTCAGCTTGCAAGCGATTTGCTGCTTCATCACTTTTCTGTTTTTGCTTCAAAAGTTGGACTTGGCTTTCCTCTTTCTTCTTAAGATCTAAAATCTGACGTTCATAATGGAAAGTTTACACATAAATCAAGAATTCTAGTTAATGAAAACAGGACAACACTTAGTTATGAAAGTTTTAAACATTGATTAATATTTATGAAAACGGGATGAGATTTAACCTGTGCTTCAAGAGCTTTTAATTTCTGAGCATCAATTTCTTGAATTTTTTTTGTGTGTCCATCAGAATTAGCAGCAAGATTCTCAACTTCTGCCAATAAACGATCCCTTTCTTGCTGTATTTGTGCAATTGAACATCAGCAGTTAAAGTGAAAGCATAGTAGACACGAATAATTCAAGAAGAATCTATTTGACCTGCACAATTCTTTTCTCTTCCTCAAGTTCCATGATTTTCTTCCCAAAGTGCTGCTTGAGTGCTTCAGTGTCAATTCCCCCAAGAAGTTTCATCTCAGACTGCACAAAAGCAAGCACATATTAAAGATTGATAAAGGTGTTTAAAAGTACTTACAAGCCGCCAATTTGATGTTAGTGCTTAGATCCTAGCATACGGTGTAGTTGATTCATACAGAGATTGCATACATGCCTAACATGGCTGCTAGAGTAAAATCTGCAAGGTGATAATAAGGCCAACTTACTTCTGAAAAAGGTATAAGTGGCTTTCAGATAATGTAAAAGGATTCATCCTTCATTAAAATTGCATTTTTCCAAGCCTTTTGTTTTTCTCACTTGAGAATATAGTATTAAAAAGAGAGTGATTTCACAACATAGGGCACCTAAACATATGATTGAGAATTATTTGAGCGGCCAAGAAGTTTTTCTCCTGCAGGAGGATAAACAGCCGGAGAGGCACATCGCAGAATGCATCCAATATAATAAATGCAAGAAATGACATTGGTTGAGAAGTTCGACTCTGTCACCACTTTGCTTTTTGAATACAAACCACTACAGATGCTATAAAATTGTGCACATATTCCAACTTCTTTAGCTCAAATATTTATGTTGTTAAGTATTCCCCATCAATCCTATAATCTATACATACAAATGCATAAAAAGGGGCAAATAAATGAAACCTCTTTCTGCTCCAAACGTTTGTTCAACTCAGTCAGCGTTTTGTCCATAGTATCTCGCAGAAGTGCATGCTCCCACTCTTTATTTACTGCATCAAATTCCCTGGGATTTTCACCTGTAGAAATGAGAATAAAGTGCTAAACTTTGAAGAACTGGGCTAGCAAACCAAAACATGATTTATGATTGTTTGTTTTTTTTTTAAAAAATTTTTTTGGCCAAAAAATTCGGTGTCCAAAACACTTAGTTGTAATTTGAAATGTCATAGACTAAGTATGTACTTAGGCAAACAAAACTCAAAGTGTCGTAAAAATCATGTTTTGGAGAAGTCAGTGTTGCTCATTTGGAAACCTCATTCTCTTCAAGTCCGGATGAGCTAAAGGATTCATATTAAAGTCAGAAGTCAGTATTACTCGTTCAGAAATCTCATTTCATATAGGTCCTGACGAGATCAATGAATTAAGCAACAATGAGTGCTAGAATAGGTTGTTCGATGAGTCCAGACAAGGCTATTCAAGACAGTTCACCAAGGAAGGCAGAAGCACTCGTTTGCAAGCTCGGTTGGAAACAAGTCCAGACAAGAGAGATTCAAGATTACATAGAACTACTCGTTCGCTATCTTGTTCTATAGAAGTTTGGACGAGTTTGAAGAAATTGTAACACAAAAGTGGTCGTTCGCAAATCTAGTTCAATGTCAGGTCCGGATGACTTCAATAATGACCCTAGGCAGTGTTGGTTGTTCAATAGCTCAGTTTTAACAGGTCCAGACGTGAGCTCAATAAAGTTTGCCAGAAATTTTCGTTCGCAAACTCGTACGTAGGAGGTCTGGACGCACCGTTCAAGAAATCTGTGAAACCCTAGACACGTCCAGACGAGATCACTTATAGGTACAGATGCTGCCTTAAAATTTGCTATATTTGGAAAGCCAACTTTAGATTTTCAAACTAATTTTCTCAAGTCTATTTAAGGGCTTTCAGAGCACGAATTTTGTAGAGAGCAGAAAGTCAATTCCTTCATGTGCTAAGAGAGAAAATATGTTCTATGTGATTACAATTGTATCTCTCTTAGAGTTTCTCTTTAAACCACACAAAGATTACAAAAAGACTTCAGCCACTGGAGTTCTGGGATTGCAAAAGGAAGCTCGATAGAAGAATTTTTCAAAGATTATGGAGCTATTGCAATAGAAGCAAACAAGTCGTTTGCTTGATACAAGAGAGTATCCATTACAAGCAGAACGGTTTAGTTGAGTGTCCAGCAGAACAAAGATTTTATAAGTGTGGACTTGTAATGGAATTCTTCTATATGGTGGATGGGTTTCTTGGATTTGGTTGCCCTGTAGTGGTTTTACCTTTGAAGAGTTCTTTAAAAGGTTTTCACTTCGTCACCAAATTGTGAATTGATTGATTTATTGCTTTCATATATTTAGTGATTGTTTTATGTGGTTGCTATATTTTTAAATTTGGTATAAACTTTGTAAAACAATTATTCACCCCACTCTAGGGGTTGTTTGGGGTCAATTGGGATTCTTCAATAATAATAGAAGAGACCACTCGCCAACCCCACCGCAGTCAACTATTTATCGCCCCACATCCACCACACACACAAACACAACAACAACAACAACCAAAAAGAAAAGGCTGAGATTACATATATAATAGAGATTTTTTCTTAACAAAATGACCACAATTAAATTTTTAATCCATTTTATATCCGTTGGTGCAATGCATTGAAGCGTATTCAAGACTGTAACCAACATCATTCTTACAAAATGACTCAAACTATACAGCAAAATGAGTGAAATACCTGATATGGTTTCACCCATCTCATGATAGGGATGCTAGTTATTACTAATTAAATGGTCATCTATTGTATATCTAAGGAAGCAGTGCATTGAAGCTTATTCAAGCCTATAACCAATCATTCTCATAAAATGGTTCAAACTATACAGCAAAATGAGTGGATCACCTGATATGGCTTCAACTATCTGATAATCAGATGATTCCGTGCCCGGAAAGCCCCTCTTAAGACCATCACTTTTTGTAAAAGAGACGTGGTGTTCCTGAAAAATAAAACACTAAGTGATATAAATATTAATGCAACACTTTTTCTCATGTATGTTATTAAAGGAATAAAATAAATATAATACAGTCATGTTCTACTGATACTAAGAAAAATCACTGACATTCCACTCCATACAACTGTGGAAAGAAAATTTACCTTTATGAGAATAAGAAAAGCAAAGAAGAAGATAAAGAATTAGAGTATCTATTACATACTTCAGCATCTATTTCATCCTGCAGTATGACACCACATCTGCCGTGGTATTCGTGAAGTTCTCGAGAAAGGTCCCTGTTGGCAGCCTCAAGCCAAGCAATCCGATCCTTAAAAGCCTATTCAACCAAAAAAAGAAATACATTTTGCCACCAAGCACATTCAATTTATCACCATAAGCATATAATGCAGTAATTACTGTGATCAAACAACAGTTCTATTCCGTATAAAGCAAGTACCTGCACTTCATCTGATGGAGCTCCTCCCCCACGAGCACAAAGCTCTGCCTGTAAGTACTTTAGCTGCTGCCTCATCTTTTGCATCTCATTGGATATCAAATCTCTATTAACCTGCATCAAAAAAAAGAAAAAAAGAAAAAAAGAAAAAAAAAAAGGGTTTTATACTTTGCACTAGAATAGACGGAACTTAAAACAGATAAAGTTTCCTTATCTACATCTAGCATAAAATGAGGGGATTAACTGATCAAGTACAAAATATGTCATAACAAAGTCATCTAACAAACTTACGACAGGCCTATTTTGAATATTGCGGGCACGATTTGCATATTTGAGAGTGTTAAGACTTTCCTCAGCATTGATATCAGCAGGACTGATGCAAGCTGGAACAAGGATCATAATTACAATAGATTAAATAAGCATGAAGTGATTTCCAATTTCAATTAATGGAGCGATCCAAATAAAAAGGTGGAAAGTCGAACACCTTCCTATTACCTCACTCATGATACAACTTCTAGAAAGACAGTAAAAAAATGAAGTGAATAACAAATTCTAAAAAGAAAGAAGGAAAAAACAACAAAAAAAAAGGGCAGCTCCACCTTGTTTCTATATCTTCTGTAAAGAGAGAGAACGTATGGGAAAAATGATGTTTCTAAGAAGCAGGAATTATCTGCCATAACAAAGGGTTGAATTGAATACGCCTTGTTCAAAAAAAGGAATTGACCAAAGAAAGTAATTCCTCTATCTGTAAGGATATGACTGAAACAAATGAAAACTAAGGTGAAGAAAACTCAGTTCTATTTGATTGTTTAGAAAGGCAACTCATGAACATAGCTCTATGTGTGTGTGTGTTTGTCTGTATATGTGACACTATCTCTGATATCGTAAGTGCCCTAGGACCAAAGTTCTTGAAAAATTAAACAACCTCCTAGAAGTTACCTATCATGACAGTTTTGCTGTTTCCACCAAGTGAATCCTGCCAAGATGCAAAAAACAACAACAATCAGAAAACTACCAGAGAAGAAGAAGAAAAAAGATAGAAAGAAAGAAAAGAAGAAGCAAAACTGAAGAGTCGGTCTCAATTACTCAATACTACTAAAATCCTGATGATAATAGCCATATTGTTCTTTATTTGTAAGACACAAATATAGTAAACCATAAAATTTGTAAATTAAGCTTAAAACCAATATATTTAAAATCACAAAAATCACCATCAACTGAAGACCTTAACAAGCTATCTCAATACTCAGCAAATCCCAGCCTTGATATTGGTTAAGGAAATTTAAGGTGACAAGACCCTTAGAGGCTAACATCACAGTATCAGGAAAGTATTTGCGAGTAATTTCTGAAAAAATGAATTCTAAGAATTTATCAAGCCCAATGGTCATCAGGAGCCATGAATCTGTCTCTACCTAATTCTAAATAAGCTTAAGAGCCCACATCTAACTTATGCATACATTTGTCATATTATCCTAAGTTGGAAAAACATATCTATGAGAAAGATGGAGGTTGATATAGACCACTAGGAATCTCAGATCATCACATTTCCTTGTCAACATCAGCATGTGGAATTTATGACTTAACTGTAGATATAAACAAACTCAAATCTCACATATAACATATAGATCAACATAGCATTAATCCACCTGCAACAGTCGAGTTAGTTTACTGTCTCGGTAAGGTACATGCACACCCTCTTTCCGCTTTTTCTCATCCCCCAGTGCACTAATGACGTTACCAAGTGCAAGAAGCCCCTTATTAATGTGTATACCTAATCACAGAAACAAAACAGAGAAATTCCCTTTTATTACAACAAAAAAGCACAGTAGGAATGTATCAATAAGCAGTTTAACTTACCTTCTTTAAAACGAAGACCATCAGAACCTGTTCTTTTAGCTCGTTCAGATCCAGCAAGATCTACCAGATGGAGCTTTGCACAAAAATACTCTTCACCCATATCCTCATCTGAGGTGTCATTGCCAGGAAAAACTGAATGGAGTTTGTGCATCTGCTCTAATGTGATTGTGAAGATGGCATGTGACCGACTAATACAAACGTGCAAATGGAAAGCACATGCCATTAGATTATGTAGATTCAGTCATAAGTCATCAACATGAATAAGCCACTCCAAGCATTCAAATGCATCACTTGAATCTCAATTTGAAAAACAAAACTTCTGGAGAAAATCACAATTTAGCTACAATAATGTGATAAGCAACATGTGCACACACATATGCAACAAATGAAAAATACCCATCCTCGAGACCATTATATTATGTCTTTCATTTAACACTCGTACTATATCAAACAAGTATAGCACCTGAAATTTCTAAGCTAAAAATATACACTGAACGAGTAAGCTATTATGTAAGCCAATAGCATCAGTATCAATGATATCGAGAAGTTTAATTCGTAACAATGTCACATCTTATACCACTATGATGAAATACCCTCAATCCAGCTCTTCAATGAGCTGATTAGTGGAAAAATGAACATTTCAGTGTTTTCTCATTACCTGGACTGGTTGTTCATATTTGTACTCCCAGTTGCCCTGCTTAAAGATCCTTGCTCCAGGCAAGCAGCCATTTCTTGTAATGTACTAACAGCGACTTCGGTTGATCCTGCTAGTGTAATAACGCCATTTGACGTTTCGCGAATTTGAATTGGCTGCCTCCCAGCAACAGAAACTCTTCCAGCATGTCCATTAGAAGTCTCCAATTTACTAATAGATACGGAATCCAGTAAGTCCCTTACTTCTTCTTTCAGAATCTGCAAATTCAAACATTCTAATTAATTTCTTAGAAAGGGAAAGGATAACCTAGCCATCATATCACACTTGCAAATTCATGCATTGTTTCAAGGTGGACTCATCTTCAAGAGGAGCCATGTAAATTGTCATGAGAATAGCATTTCAGAAGTACTGGAACCTATTATCCCATGGGTCAGATTTTTATAAGTCAAAAATGCTTAAGAACTTGTCCTGTTTTACTTCTTTTGGGCCATTGAATATAATTTAAAGTGGGAAATCAGTAGCTTCAGAAAGAACTTATGTAATATAAAACACATGACCAGCGGCATATCTAGCTAATGCATAAAAATGAGCCATATAATGACTGTACCTCAATGAAAGAAACATGCAACTGGAATTCTGTTTGATGCTTCAAGATTTCAATCTTGTTGAACAGTGCATTCATAACTTGAGGAATCAGTCCTGTGTGGCAACCATCCTTGAAGCTAGTCCCCATGGTATATGTTTTCCCAGATCCTGTCTGCACCATAAATACGTGTCAATACCCAATAGAAAATAAGAAATAATGAAAGGTCTTGTTTGCTTAAAACATTTTGTTTGTTTGTTTGTTTGTTTGTTTGTTTTTTTTGCATTTGGGTAGACATTACCTGACCATAGGCCAGCACAGTAGCATTATATCCTTGGAATAAACCATCAACAAGTGGAGCAACACATTCTTCAAACATGGAAGATGAAGGAGATCCACTGCTTCCATAGACATGATCAAATGTAAAGGAATGAGTGCCAATTTGTGCCTGCTCCACAGTAAAAGCTATGATCAAATTCTCAGCAACTTAGGCAGTAAAGAAAATGTTGCAGGAAATATCATTATAAAATATTTCACATGTTGCAAAAATAAATTGAAACATGTTCCTCTAAAAACATGAGGCATTAAAGCCACATAACGTGGCTAAGTACTTTACATTTTACAACCAACTCCTTATATCAGTAAGTAATATGTACAAATTGTGAATAGAAAAAGGAAAATAAAAAATAAGTAACATGTACAAATTTCACAAACTGAAATACAATTTATGATATGAAACATTTTGAAGATGCCCGATCTCCCAAGATGCAATATATGTAGATGGCAAATAGATGTATAGCATTACAAAATTAGCAATCAAAGGTGAAACTGGCTCAAATAATAAAGTCCCTTGGTGTTGTACTAAAGACTTAATGTAACACTCCAGTTCCACATTGAAAAGATGAATAACCCACATAGAGTGTATAAATTATAAAGGCACTCGTGAGTGCTAACTCTCAAATTGGTTCCTTATTAGATAAGACTAGTCTTTATAAGTGATTTTAACGAGTTTCAACTTAACTAGTCTTTTTGAAGTGATAACGTAGATGTGGCTAATGATTTCCTTGTGTTGGTACAAATAGTATCAAAGTAACCTAGTAACACCATGTGGTACTAGAACACTGTATGACGTGGCCTTAATAAGGACGATAGGGATTTAAGGATGAGAGATTGTACACCCCAATCTCACATTAGGAAGATGAATAACCGTATAGAGTGAGTAGATTATAAAATTACTCATAGATACGAAGTCCCAAATTGGTTATTTACTAGATAAAACTGAGTTGTATAAGTGATTTTAAGAAGCTTTAAATTGATTAGTCATTTTGCAGTGATAGCGCAGATGTGACTAACACTTTTTTTTTGTCATTACACCCAAGTTCCAGTCCTACAACCAGTGAGGAGGGGTTAAGGGATAGGAGAAAGTTCCTTCAAAGTACTCATGGATGTTAAGTCCCACATTAGTTCTTTACTAGGTAAAATTGTGTTTTATAAGTGATTTTAAGAAGCTTCAAATTGACTAGTCTTTTTAGAGTAATAACGTAGATCTGACTAGTGCTTTTCCTAGGTCATTACACCCAAGTTTCAATCCCACAACTAGTGAGGAGGGGTTAAGGGATGGGAGAAGGTTCCTTTTGTTATATAGCCCATAGGGCCCACTAACCCTCCCATGGACCCAAAAAAAAATCTAACTAGGAAACCCTTTAGCTGCAGTCGTTCTTACACATAATTTAAAGCAAGGCATAGTAATCTCTCCACATATATTGAAAAAAATAAAAATCTTCAAGACATCATTTCAAATTTAACCCAGTGTACATCTTTTCAGCTTCAAACCCATAAACTTCCAGAAATCCAACCCAGGACAGGGATATTACGAGATCTATATTGCTTGTGTGCAGTTGCAAATATGCAAGAACATTAAATGTTTCATTCTCAGTTAGCACAAGAAACACAAAGTCAAAACAAGTTAACCCAAAATGCACCATGGATCAAGGTAGTGAGCAACGCCTCAACAACCTATGGTTTACCAAATGAAAATGCCGTATACAAAGCAGGATGATGATAAACAAAATCAATATTTATGCAGCAGACCTCAATTTCTCAAACTGTGGGTTTGTTTTAGTTGAGCAGCAAGGACCGGATTCAGCACATGCCACTGACCCCAAAACAGGCACAGATACTTCAAAAGGAGTATTTACAAATGGACAGAAAGTGGCACAAAATAATAGATTAGATGCCACATATTTTAGCTCATATCCAGCTACTACGTGCCATTTGAGCAAATTAAGTTTTGTCAAAGAAACAAATGTACACAATAAATAGCAACAAACGACCAAGTAGGATTCCTTATTGCTCTAACCTCTCAGCCAATAACCAATAGAGACAATGCGTAAATATACAAGGAGAAACATCAAACCAAATACAAAACGGAAAACTACAAGTCGAAACAACAGAAAACCTGACAAGGTGTCAGCTTTAATCTTAAAAAAATCCGTTTGCTAAATGTAGAAACAGAGCAGCTCCAAGTTCATTAATCCCCAGTTCCCCGTAAAAGAAATAACAAACCAATACAAATTAAACCAAACACAAATTAATAAACACCCTCAATTAACCGAATACAAGTCGAAAACACCTAGAGTGAAATAAATACTGCGCGAAATGACAGAAAAGATGTCAGCTTTTAGCTTAAAGAAACAATCCCATATACTAAGATTGTAGAAACAGAGCATGCACCGAGTTCAATAACCCCCAGTTCCTTTCAAGAGTCGAAAAAAGCAAAGTTACCTGAGGCTTCCCGGGTGTAACAGTAACACATTCTTTACAACCGTGAAGGCGTTCATCGGCGATAAGAGGGCGTATATGAACCGCAACCTTGACACAACAATTCTCAGAAGCTTCCATATGTGGCACTTCGAACAAGACCAGATTAAAAGAAACCCAAAAAAACAAAAAGATAGATGAACAGGTGGGTCTGTATATTTATGTAGCAAATGCTGATTCTGTTAGGAATTTGATCTTGTTATTGTTTGGTCAGTAGGTAGGGTTGTGGATTTCAACTCTTACCAGAGAGAGAGATAGAAGACCCAACTGCAAGCACTATAACAAATTAACAACTACTACTCTGCTTTTATTTCATTTATTTTTTCGCTTGTTCTACAATCTTCACTCTCTGGTTTCTCACTCACTCAAAGGGCACCCTGTCTCTGTCTCTCTCCTCTGTTTTGAGTATAACTAGTAGTATTTGTTTTTTGTGGCAATTGTCAAGCTCCTGTATTCCACCTCCAACACCTGTTTCTTTTTCAGGAAAAAATACATGAAGTCGTTGTCCTACCAGGCTACCAGTATCGAATCCAACCATCACTTCTTGAATCCTGATATTATTTTTGAGGGAGAAAAACGTCCACATAATATCTATTAGTATTAATATTAATAAAATCGTCTTTAAAAAAAAAACATATTAAAAATCAATTTAAATTATTAAGTTTAGATTTAACACTGATATTATTCATCCAATAATAATGATTATTATTTTTGCTATTAGTCAATTTAAAAATTCCATCTAATGGGATTCTTCAATATAAGTTGTATAAATATTTTCAAAGTCAGAAAATTTAGGGGAAACAAGAAAAAAAAAAAAAAAAACTCAAGAGCAAGATAGGAGAAAAAATCTTGAAACTTTAATCAACCGACGATTGTAACTTACTAGAAGAGTTGGTCTTCATCAAGATGCTTTCCTTATGTTATTCTCAAACTAATTATACCAAGTAAATTTATTTTGAAACTTTAGAGAATGGGATTGGATGGGGCATTGATAAACAATATAGATAAAGATAAATTTTTTTCTAAATTTGGTCGAAGGAATTTAACTAATCAAATCTATTAAACTGACATATATTCAAAATATATGTTATTTTTACATGAATTTTTAAATCATATGAGAAGGTATGTAATATGTTTCCGAGATGAGGATAAAATGCATAACTACTCATTTGTAAACCTTGTTTGGATGATGATACAAATGAGCAAGCACAAAACTATTCGTTTGCAAGTCCCATTTGGACGAGTCTTGCAAATGAGCCAACACATAATCACTCGTTTGCAAATCCTGTTCGGACAAGGCTGGCAAACAAGCAAATAAAACTACTTGTTTGTAACAATGTTCAAACGAGGTTAGCAAATGTGAATATAGAACCAATAGTTTGCAAACCCCGTCTGAACGAGCTTTGCAAATGAGATTCCCTAGAATCACAAATGCGATATTCACCAAGAAGGAAAAGAAAATTTGCGTGATTACAACATGTCAACGCCAAAAATATCTCTCCAAATGATATCTTGATTTCTATTCTCCATATCAAATCCCTACCTTAGTAATTAATTTTCTCATTTTAAGTGATTTTAGTTTCCTTTTTGAAGTGTCATCAATGTATTATTTAATTCAACAAATCTGTAGTGATCGGTACGTTCGAATCAATTGGAAGAATTTCAATCTTTTAGAGCCTGTATTTTGTGTTCTTTCAAGAAACGTAGACGCTCTTGTTTGTGTTCTTTTCTTGCTATCCACTACATAAGAGAAAAACTTTGTTCAATTGTGATGTGGAACTTCGATCAGTTAGCCACTTCAAGAATATTTTGGTTTTTCATATTTTTAAGAAGAACTATATTATATGTGATAGATGGTTAATTTTAAAATTGTTCTAAGAATGTGTATAATATGTGCCATAATTCTTTCAATTTCTACCCACTTATAATATATAAAATTTGTAAACCTTTCATAACGGTTCATATATTATTTAATTATTTAATTGTCTCTTGTTTGTGTATAATGATTCCATCTTTTAATCTTCTTAAACTTTTAAAGTTTCTAACATAAATAAATGTGTTCGTACACTCCAAAAAAAATATATATATATTTTGAAGACCCCTGAGGCTTGTCTGTTAATGGTTTTTTTTTTTTTTGAAAAAATACTATAATGTGACATAAATGTAAAAATAATTTGGAGTATTTTATATTTTGGATTGTTATTAATGTTTTTATTTTGAAAACATTACACATAGGTCTCGGATTTTCAATTTTCAGAAGAAAAAAAAAGTGGGGGGAGAAAACGACCGCGGAAAAAAATGTTCAAGTTCGATCTAATATAAAGCCTAGATGGGACTTTGGACAAATGAGTTTTTTTTTTTTTTTCTTTCTATTCTTGGACTAATGAGTTTAAAAGCAAAGGTTCGGACCGAAAGCGATGGCCACAATAAGCATCGAGCAGCTTTCGGGCCCTCATTCACATGCCTCCTGGTCTACTTCTCATACTCTAATAAGCAATGATCCCAAAAGTCTCTGTTAGACCCATGAACTCTATTTTCTATTTTCCTTTTTATTTTTTTTTCAGTTTTTTTTGTTTTTGTTTTTGTTTTTGTTTGTAATTATCTTCTAATCTCTGTTAAGTCATACTTACCACAAAACAGTCTATTAATTCACGAGGTTGATCCAATATTCTGTGGTATGCATGACAACTTTTTTTTTTTTTAATATTGGCTCCATTAATGTAATATAAAAGAGTATTGCCATGGGTAAATAGCTTTATTACAAATTTCATTGTAAATTAATGTGACAATTCATAATTGCTGAAATTATTAAGTCCATGTTTATTTCGGAAAAATTGAAAACATTTTTTTTTCGAAAAAATTGGCTATTTACCGTTGTTTGTTTGCAATCTTTAAAATGGTTCAAAAAATATTTTTTAACATTTAACTTATATGAAAAATTGCTAAATATTTTTTATATTTTCATATAATCCGAAGAGATGCGAAGATAAGAAAGAAGGTGAAAATGAGTTGCAGATGAAGAGAATATATGAAAATAGAAGTCTTTTGGTGGTAAAATTGAGATGAAGTGCAATGCTTGCCTATCTTGCTTGTAGTTTGGGCAGACAATTGTAAGAGAGCTCCTGTGAGGCCTATTTGCTTAAGCATTTGTTCCAGCATTCTAATACTCGCTCAGTCATGTAGGTTCCATAAGAAATCTTCTCACAATTCCCTGTCCGAATGTGTGGAAAATCGGCGAAAAATGATTTCAACAAATGAAAAGCATAAATCATTTTACATCCCGTGAAGGTTAATTTTTATAGTCAACTAAAAATATTTTTAAGCTGATGAATATTTTACCCTGCACCAAATACTCGAAAATAGGAAAACATTATTTTTCAAAAAAACATTTTACGCTTAAACAAACGAGGCCTAAGTAAAAAAAAAAAAAGATTTGTCAATTTAATTAATTCGTGGGCCAGTGGCGGTCAATTATATATTATTAATCATTTTATCAATTATAAACTACCATCTTAGTTTGTCATAAAATTGTAATAAAAATTGTAGTACCCCCAAATATTTTTCACTACAAAATTGTGCACGAACATTGGTTTTTGTTTTATCAATTTATTGAAACATTTATAGAATATATAGGTGTGCTTAATTATGACTAAAAAATGACTGATATTGGGCTGATAAAAATAGCAAATATTTTTCCCTTTATTTATTATTATTTTTATTTTATTTGTATTGGCGTACCCATTAAATAATGGAAGAAAACTACTTCTGTCTTTATATTATCACATTGCTTGAATTTGTTTACGGTAAAACCCAAGTCAAGCAAACTGCTTTAAGACGTAGCTTTCGGTCTACCTAGCTAGTCCGGAAGAAATGGAAAAAGAAAACTAGAGACAAGTTTTCTTGTCGCGCGTTACCTAACTTAATTTCTATTCATTGGATTCTCTCCGGTCTAGACCTCTACCAATTAGCGGTTCAAAGAGTCTTATGAGAGATATACGTATTCAACTAAATTTTGAGCTGCTCGACTATTTATTTGATCTGATAAGTTTTATATATATTATCCAAATTGTTAATAATTTTAAAATAAAATTATTAATTGGAGATCCTTGTCGGTACAACCATTAGGTTGTATGCGTGCCAAGTAACCATTTGGAAGCCCCCACTTGAATGATTTCAGCCATCCGAATTTGATTTAATGGATTGGGTTAGTTCTAAGAATTTGTCGTTAGCATAATTTTGTTGATAATATGGCTTCGTATTAGCCTCTGCACCGACAAGTCCTACCCATCTTTAGAGTCGCGAAAGATAAAACTTTTTTTGAGTGATTTCGATTGAGTTGAATTAGAAAAGAAGAGAGAGAGTGTGATAATAACATAGTTTTTATTAATTTAAATCTTTTAGAATAATAAGTGATTTAACATGTTTGATCCTCGACTTTATATTTTACCTTCCATTCAATTGCATATCCAATGCATTTGTTATATTGGAATAAAAAAATTTTCATTTTAAGTGAAATGAAGATGATCTTATTTTTTTGGTTACGACTAAATTTTAGTCGATTTAGTAATATATATATTGTCACATTGTTTAAGAATTTCAAATGATAAAATACTATGTATTAATTAAATAATTAATTTATTATTTATTGTCGGCTAAGTTTTTGGGTAATAAGAGTGAAAACAACTTAAGTTTCAACCAACTTCTTATCCGATTGTTTGTGTCTGGAAGACATAAAAATTCATTCACTTTTGTAGATAGAAAGGCTTGCTTCTTGTAGGATGATGAAGATTTAAGCTGAAGTCTTTATAAACAAATTAAGAGAGTGCCTTCAACAGCAGGGCGAGCAAAACTCTAGTGCAAGACACATATTCGATCATAGTGCCAGCGCGGCAGCGCCTATCGCGCGAGCACTAGAGGCCTTTCAAACTGCCATCTGAACCTAATGGGTTGAGCCAGACTTTTTGGCCAATTCCCTATAGCTAGCTTTTAGGATTCTCATTGTTTGATTGTAATGGTATGTTTGTTGGGCTGCCTCACTCATATTTTTTTTTGTTTTTAATGTAAATTTCCCTTTCCCCTTTTCCCCTGCTTTCTTAGAAGAAAAAAAATAAATAAAAAAAACCCAAAGGATATATAAGAGATAATCAAGTCAAAGACAAAGCAGAAAAAGCATGATCCAGGTAAAGTGACTTTTTGGCAGTCGGCAGACTTCAAATTCCCTCTACTGATTTTCTTAACGGTGGTAAGATCCCGAGACATCGTTTAAACCACAAAGTTTACCCAAAATCAGGGCTGACAGTTTTCACTCCAAGTCATGTTAAGCAAACCTTTGACAATATTCTCTCTCTCTCTCTCTCTCGATTTCCATTCAATGCATTGTAAGAGTGGTAGTGAATGATAATCCACCTTTCTTTTTTCAATGTGCTTAATTTCTGGTTATGTGGGCCTTCTCATCACATGCTCTCGCCTTTTGATTCGATCACCTATTTTCACTTCCTTTTCAACTTGATTGTTGCCGGCCCACAAACTAGTGGAATCAATTCTATCTCAGTTCTCAGATTTTCTAATCCATTAATTTGTATATCAGTGCTAAAGTTAAGAGAGAAAAGATTATTTTTTTGGCACAACTATAGCTGTGATCCTCTCGATCGTCGTCCCAAACCAGAGTCACAGTTCTTTTTCTTTTCTTTTCTTTTTCTTTTTTGCTTGGTAAGCTTCATTGATATGGCTCAAAGCAGTACTTGTCAATATGCTGTGCTTTGGACACTTGAACATGCATGCACTTCAATGAAAAATTCCTTTGCACTGTATATATATATAACTCAGCTTTTTCGACTTTGAAGATATTAATCGCTACGTGGAAAACGCAAGGCGGTGAGCCAATGAGTAGATATATCCAATGAGAGAAATTGGAATGCTAGCTATAATGTATTTTGGCTTTGGCCACATAATGTGTGAGACAAGCTTTTTCTTTCATGCATAGAGATGATTGGCGAATTCAGAGTAGGGCGCGCACCAGTGGGCCATAACTGCCTAATTCCCCATGTAGAGACAATGAAGTCTCATCAAATGTGAAAGCTTTATATTTCAAAAAAAGAAAAAAAAAAAAAAGAAAGTGAAAGCTCTTATTCTCAACATTAAGAGTGTCCTAGCGTAATACAGTTTTGACTATAATGGGCAGATTCACAGTAGAACTACTTTTTGGATAAGCTTTTCAGTGCTATTACACCCACCTTTAACTTGAAGGAGTTGTTGATAGGTATCAGTGAGTGGAGGGACGAGTCACTCCAAGCTACATGCAGTAGAAAAATGTGATACACATGGCACGAGAGGCTTAAAGAGATAATAGTAAAAGCTAAATGTTTTCCTCACATTAATTGCAACTTGCAAGCTTATTTATTACAATGATGCAACGAGATTAAATAGATAATAATAATTAATAATTAAAAAAAAGGTAGTTTCCAATGGCTTTCAAAAAGGATCTTCATGGGCCATAGAGGTCCTATATATTACTTGGGTTGATAGATTATTACTCATCCAAAAAAAAATAGAAGTTAATGAGAGATAGTTAATTTAATAACTTAACTATTGTGTTAAGTTAACTTTGAAAGAGAGCAACTACAGTTGACCATAATAATCTTGGTCAAAAAAGCAAGCGCCTAACCATTTGACATGTTGTTGACGTGGCCTTTTCCTTGACAGCATAGACTTTTGAATTTCATCTATAAAGTCCCTAAAACAATCCACTGCTGAAATGTGCTTATATAAAAAATAAAAAAAAAAAAAAAAAAATCCACTGATGAAATGTTAAATGTACTTGGCCATGTTAAATATATAATTAATTGCAGTGGTTAATGTTGAAAGCATAATTATTTTGCATCTTGATTGCGATATTACTAGTCTAGAATCCATTAATGGAAATGATTTGGAAACATATAGGAGCTCCTTTCAGAACCTACTTTTTGGGTCGCTTGGTCCCGGCAGCAACAATATGATTTTACTATATTGTAAATATTAGTAGAAAGGACACGACTTCTTTATGGGACCACATGAGCAAACCAACGTAATTGAATTCTCTTTCATTTCAAGTTAAATACAGAGAATTTATTTGAACGTCAATATTTTTATTTTGTTATATTTAACAATATATATATAGCAACAACATATTTAGAAGATGTTAATCGTAAATGAGAAGACTGGTTAAAGAGGAAAAGGAATACAGATTCATATTCTGATATTCACATGTATGAGAATGAATAACAATAATCTTGAATTACTTTTGAGAAAATAGAAATAGATTTATTTGGAATAATAAGATTATTAATTTATTATAATAAGAATACTCATGAAGAAAGAACAATAAATGCAAAGAGGCTTTCACCTGGTAGCAAAGGTGTTGGATCGGCCCTTTGACCATCTCATCTGAAAACTAATTGGTATCCAGTGAGTAAAACTAAAGCCTTTTATAACATTTGAAATCGCACTCCGCAAAGCATGTTTTAAAAGCCATCCACATGAGCAGAGCGACACTGTTACACCCCAACAATCCTTGCCTCAATGTGACGCTCTCGCAACTCGAACTCATGACCCTGTCTCTAATACAATTTGTTGGATTGTGTTTTTGATCATCTCATCTGAAAATCAATTAATTTTCAAATAAGATGATTAAAGACCCGATCTAACAAAAGGGTTTGAGCCAATATTTTTAAATGGATGGGGTAGGGTGCGAAATAACATTAAAGAGAAAAATTGATTGATTCGTTCTAATTCATTGATTTAATATGGTATAAAATTATTTAATTTACTATAACTATAATAAGCAACATATATACGGTTAGATTTATAAAATATAAACTACAAAAAATTTATAAAATATAATCTAAATTATGAAACAGATGATCTCCAGTTTACTAGTCGAGCTAAGCATAGAGATAGATTCACTCCAGCTAATAGAGTGAGTAACAATGGGCTATAACATGGTTCATTCATTGGGCCCAATTAAATTGTGCTCAATGGATGGGCATGCTTAAATTACATTGGGCAGAGATAAACCCACAAAAAAGTCGCGAGTGGGCCCCATAGCTTATACCGGTCCGCTCCTAATATGAGAAAAAAGATTTATTCGGCTTTAAAATCCTTCCTATATTTTAAGATAAGTTGTGTTTAATTAAATGATTTAAATTTGATTATTTAATATATTATTTATGAGATAATGTAAATTAATTATTAAATTATTTTATATGGATAAATATTAAGACGATAAAATCTAAATTATTTATTACAATTTTAAAATTCTTTGTAATATGCCTTAAGAATATAGAATTAACTCCAAAGAAATCCTAAATTCCTAATCAATGCCCATTAATCACAAGAAAGAAGATCGAGTTAAAAGCAACCAAGGCCGTGGTCATAAGGTCACGCGTGCGCATCAGTCAGTTTCTACGACTAAAGCGTGCGGCACGTGAAGGCACAGAGTGGCGTGATTCTCACGCGAGAATAGCGAAAAAAACAAAGGAAAAGAAATTCCAAATTGATTGACTTTTCGGGGGAAATATTTTACTAATCGGGGGAACATAAAAGGACAAAGAAGCCAGCTTATTTGCTGTTCTGCACTACCCTCGATGAAATCTGGGCCGTACATTCCTAGAAGCTCTGCAAAAAGGTCCTCCACCATTCGGGGCAGAATCGGTACCGTAGAAGACGAAGCGACTTTGTTCTCCCCCTCTCTCTCCGCCCCTTTAAATACTCCAAACGCGAGCGTGAGTCTAAGAGAGTGAAAAGAGAAATTACACACAGAGAGCAAGAGAGAAAGAGAGCCATGTCTGGAGGTATTGCTCGTGGTCGTCTTGCTGAGGAGAGAAAGGCTTGGCGTAAAAACCATCCACATGTCCGTACAAATCTCTTTGTCTCTATCTCTCGATCCGATCGTTTCATTTTGTGATTTTGTGTTTCTATTTTTTTTATAGATATATATATATTTTTTTGCAATCTAGGGTTTTGTCGCGAAGCCAGAGACTCTTCCGGATGGCACGGTCAATTTGATGGTGTGGCATTGCACTATCCCTGGCAAGCCTGCTGTAAGCTTTCGTCTTCTTCTGCTTCTTCTTCAGCTTCTGTGTCAGAACCCTAATTTTTCCTTTGTTTTTTGTTTTTAATTTGGTATTATTCTTTGGTGTTCTTAGAGTGTACTGATTATATTTTGTGAAATGACTATGTTTCTTTCGTTTTTGGATTATGTAATTCGGTATAATGTGGTATGGTAGTGCCTAGGGGTGTCAAAACGGGTTGGCGAGTCGGGTTCGGGTTGACCCGCTTGACCCGCCAACCCGTTAAGACAAACACGAACACGACCCGTTTAATAAACGGGTCGACCACGACACGACCCGTGATTTTACCGGGTTGACACGACACGACCCGTCTGACCCGTTTACTTGACGGGTCATACCGTGTCGATCCGAAACGACCCGACTCGTTTGACACGAATTGATAGTCGGGTCAAGTTTACCCTACACGACCCGGATAGAGAGAGAGAGGCACACTTGATTCAGTTAACCCAGCTATGATTTACAAGTAAAACACTAAAACGCACCGTTCTCTGAGCTCTATGATTTACAAAACGCAAATGAGTAAGACATAAAACGCAAACTAACACTAAGTCTAAGAGTCTAAGCTGATACCTTCTGCATCAGACTGCCACGCGTCTGCCTTGAGCAGCGCGCCTCACGTGCCTCTGCTACCGATTGAGGTTCCTTTCTTCCTCATTTTTGCAGAACCTGAGAACCCTAGCGATTCAAACTTTACCCATCTTCTTTTTCGAATCTTCACCTTCCTGGCTTCACCTTCTTCTTCTTCTGTTCTTCAGTGCGTCACGTTGAGACGACGGCGTCGTCGAGAGAGAGCTACGAGCTTCGGGCCTACGGCGTCGAGAGAGAGAGAGGGAGATCGAGAGAGACAGAGCTACGGTGTGCCGCGGCCGTGCTGCGTGGCAGCGGGGGAGGGGACTGGGTCAGTGGGTCGTGCGTGACTGCGTGAGGTCCGGTGAGGAGGTGACTCAGGTGAGGCCGTGAAACACTGAAAGTCTGAAAGCGTGAGTGAAAAACTGTGAAAGTGAGACTGAAGTAAACCGTGAGAGAGAGAGAGCCGTGACGGGAGGTTGCACCGCTGCGTGCGCCGTGTGAGGGGAGGGCTGAAGGCTGTGGAGTGCGGGCGACTGGGCGAGTGCGACCAGAAGGAGAAGGGTAAAGCCCGGCGATTCTGCATTCTGGAATGAATTAAGAATTAGGAATTTTAGGTTTTAGGTTTTGGTTTTTACCGCATTAGGCACTTTTTCTTTTCTTTTTTC